>JAMKCH010016366.1:0-25300 GCA_023653785.1 Ophioderma brevispina
AAACTCCCCAAGAGAACGTTGCGAGGGCACTCCTGCAGAAACAACACTAAATCTATCTACACTATACATAAAGTCTCCCATCCGGTTGCCGACTGTGACGCTCGCCCCGGAGTATTCCGTTTTTCAGGTGTATGTCCCCGATTTTTATGTTAATGCCTTTTGGCCTTTAACATGTTTCTTTATGTTTAGTGTAGGTTTCGCCTTTTGGCTGCACTCTGTTGACTGCTCTGAGATATCATGCTTCACCTCCGACTGAGTGTGCTAGTCTGGTGTTGATTGAAATTATTCATTCAACGGGGTCTAATGCATATATTTCAGTCAACATTGGTGTAAAGGAAATCAGCTCAGTGTAATGATTTAGTTAGAAACACATTATGTTTCATAAATCATTTAACTGAGGCCTGATTTCCTTTCCAATGTTGACTTCCCGCTTCCAGGCCCGCCCCACAGCATGATATGAACGCGCGTCCGTGTGGGCTTGAGCCAAAACGGAATTAAGGAAGAGCAATGGTCGACAGGGTGTGACCTGGGGTCACTGGTCGAGACCATTTTATCTTTTAGGGGTGCTAAAATAGGTATTTTGGGGGGGCATTCCACTTCTCAGAAGGGAAATGCATATATTTCAGTCAACATTGGAAAGGAAATCAGCCTCAGTTTAAATATTATAACCCGTAATGTGTTTCTAACTATTTTTTGAAGAGTAGACCCAATTTTCAAAATTTGAGATTTTTGCACAGTTGTGTTGGTAATCTATACTGTAAATGGTAATGCTCAAAATTGCATATTTGTCATTAAAGAAGCAATTTTGTAAACAGAATCAGGATCCCTGATTGTAATTTAATGGCAAAGCTAGAAATGCCAAATTTCTGTCCGTCCATTGTGAAATATAGTACCGCCCCATGATATGGACCTCTAACTTGATCTGCCTGTACCAACGGAAAAACTAATGGATGAGCATAGACACGTACATGGCTCTATTTCCCAGCTATTTCTTATTTGAAGGACATTTCCAGCATAACTGAATTATTATTGGTATACGATATTAATTATCCTAATTACA
Source organism: Ophioderma brevispina (assembly GCA_023653785.1). NCBI lineage: Eukaryota > Metazoa > Echinodermata > Ophiuroidea > Amphilepidida > Ophiodermatidae > Ophioderma > Ophioderma brevispina. The sequence goes on from JAMKCH010016366.1 coordinate 1,061, forward strand.
AAAGACCCCTTGTGGTACATAGAGAAGTTCAAGCTGTACCATTCACAGACCTATAGTTTACTAGCCAATTACCAATGCAACTGTGCAAAAAACTCATTTTTTTTTAAATTGGGAGGGGGGCACTCTTCAAAAAAATGTGCTGTTATTGCTTAAAGTCTGGTGCAACTTGTCAGCAGATGCAACTTTTCTGTGTGTCCAGGTAGAATCGACTGAATGCAGGGTGTTTATTTGAGATCATTTCACTAGCCTAGTGTATCAAAGTCTAGATTGGTACAAATGTGTTTTTTCTTTAAGTCTTGAAAAGAAAAGCGTCCTACTGATGTTCATCAACTGACTTCACTGAATTGACTACTTCCATGTGATAATATTCCTCACCAGGATGTCAACTGTGGTACGAAGGAGAGCCGATATACTGAGACTGGGAGAGAGGCCGAGCAAGTCTATAGCTACCTGTTTGATGACTTCACTAGGAAAGGATTCCACAAAACTACAGCCCTGCTATCAAGATGGATTGGTTCCCCTGTGTATATTAAGGTAAGTTGCATATACTTGAAAACAAAGATGAATTGACTTAGAATGAATGGAAACCTAGATCTGAAGAACCTGTTTAGGCTCTTTAAAGAACCTGGTCATATGTGATGTGATCAAGCAAAATGAGTCGGAATTCGCAAATATTGATTTTGAGATATAGCCAAACAAAGGAGAATGTGTCTTTTGTTTCCTATGGATTTTGCCACCCTTCAACTGATAATATCTTTGGAATTAATTGGTCAATTTCAATGGGGCTTTCAGCAAAATGTAGCTTTTTAAATGGTGTATACAGATATATGGAAAAGTATAAATGCGGGAGAGGGCGTGACCGATCACACTGTCCCGTATAGGCCACTGTGTTGTAATTTCTGTCTGTTTACAGACAGGAAACACAAAATTGTGAATTTCTTCTGGAGTCGATCGAATCTGTACGTCAAATTAGATACACTTAGGCCAAGAAAAAAAACAAGTTTGTCTCAGAAGACCGCGCGCATTAGGTTTAAAATTGTTTTTTTGACCGCATAATTTTTTTTTTAGGTTGTACTCCAAATTTTTTTTGTAAACAATTTCAGACAAAAATGAAAATGTGGCTGCAAGTGGGAAAAAATTGAAAAAAAAGTGAGGCCAAAAATGTACGTTAAAAAAAGACAAACCGCATTTCGCATTAGCATTTTTCTAAAAAAAAAAAACCACGCATTTTGCATTGTGATTTTCACATTTCTTCTGAGACAAACTTGGTTTATTTTTGGCCTTACCATACTTTTCATACTTTTTCATACAGTTCAGGTAATATAACAAAAAAAAGAAGTAAAAAGAAGTAAAAGATTATGCATACCTTATGGAGCCTTATTTTGATGATATTCTATCTCAAGTATGGATTAAGTTGATGGGTGATGCAGAACCATTCCACACATAAAGACGGCATACATAGATTCCTGTCTTGATCAAAAAAGAAAGTAAGATCTATCATATAGTGTAGTCACATTCACCTTATGTTATCAACAATCAATCAGGAATTACTAAAATAATCCTGGTCTAAGATCCGATACATTATTTCACTTTAATGTACTTTTGAATATTGTCATGAAAAGTGGATCATTTTGACATGCCCTCAATTCAGCTGTTGCCGCGAGGAATATAAGCCTGCTACTTATACCTACCTCTTTACCATGTTTCTTTTTTTTAGGTTATGTGAGGTCAAGTTATAAAATAGGCTGGGCGGCCCACAGCTTATATAGCAAGCGCAAAAGCCGAGAACCGCGAAATTCTAGTTTAATTTTTATTATGTCTTGGATAAGTAGATAACATTTTTATGAATTAAAGAGGAGATATTTTGTTTTGGCCATCTTAGATGGTGTCATAATGGATGGGCATGCAATATTTTGAGTGGTGTATGCCGGCTGAGCCGGTATCCACCACAATAAAATATTGGAAGCCCATCCATTATGACACCATCTAAGATGGCCAAAACAAAAAATCTCATCTTTTATTCTCACTCTTACTTAGAATTGATATTTTTTTCTTTTTATTGGCATAATTTATCTGTGTAAAATATGTTGTTGTTGGGAACAAAAAGGAAGCTGAAACTGAATCCTTTAAGATCTTTAATTTCTCTTTGTTTGTGAAATGTTCATTTATCTGTAAGGATGCAGTATATGTGATAAGTGCATAAAACTTTAAAGCAGTTACTAAGATATCAAAATTCATGGGTTCTCATGAATATTTGTTTAAGGTTTGTTCCACAGATTTAGAAAGAGGAGAAACTGGCCGATCAGACAATGAAACATTAGGGAAATGCAACACTGATAACATAATGTGTGGCGCACATATTTTTATGTGCATGCGCTTGCGCAACAAAAGTGACGATGCGCAAGTGCTCGTGCAACAACAACAATGGCGCACTGGGTTTGAGAGAAATCGGTTATGGGCTTGGGCTTTTCCATAATACATATGCAATTCGCTTCCTATTATTCTATGGTTCGTACCAAAATCAGTATGCCAATTTTCCTGCAATCCTCCACAAGTTTACTACAAAGTACTGCAACCCATGACCTGCATTGACCTGGGTTGACCCCTGCAGTAAATCGATTAAGAGTGCAGCAGAAGTGATGGATTATTGCAGTAAATTCACTGCAATGCAGTGCTGTGCAAGTATTAACAGACCTTATACATCCCAGCAGGCACATGACATTGCCACATCATGTTTTTTCTTCTAGATTTTTAGCTTTTTTTGACTTGGTCTTCCAAGTATCCTACACATCAATTTTCATCTTCATACTGCCCAAAATAAAAAAAAATAAGGTTTTAGGTGCAGGTCTTCACTTAAATTTATACATGGAAACATGCACGGACCCTCAAATCATTCCATGGACTGTATGAAAACATGTATTCTCAGAACAGTTCTATTTGCCTTCAACAATTTTAATAGCATTACTAGAGATCAGTTGCACAGGTATAGTATATTGCATATTAATAATCCTGATTTGATTTGTTTTGACAGAGGACATTGCAATCATACACTCAGACTATGGAGTTATCAGACGAGGTAGCCTATCTTGTAGACTATGTGTGGAGGGAAGCTATGGGAACGCTCTCAGCAATTTTAAGAGTACCAATCAGGTCTATCCAGTTGGAAAAGGTATAGGCTCTTATGAAAATAAGAATGTTGACCCAGAATCCTTAAGATCTTGAATTCTAATAATCACCCTGCTTTATGCAGTCATCACTCTGAACCTACCCTCCTCAAGCTATCACCTTTCTTCACCCGAGCTGATTAATTCTAAGGTCAGGATTTCACCACCACTTCACTTGCTTCCCAGATAATATAGGCAAAGTTTCACCTTATTGGCAAATGTGAATAGGTAAAGTATCACCCTTCTGATCATTTCCGTAGGTAACGGTTCACTTTAGTCTATTTCAGAGTCTTAAAACTTAGCTGGCCGCTCTTATACGTATCGGATGGAGACTTGACCCTATATAATCTGGTCACAAATATTTTAATCTAAATAATGTTATTGGAAATTAAACTATTTCAGCCGGGTTAATCTCCGACGGATTTTGAAGTCCATAATTTATTCAACATTATCATGATATTACTAAGATTTATTGAACTAAGAGGTGATTTTGTAATGTCACTGGGACCGAGGCTGCCATAGAAACATAAAAAATTCACATAAGAATTCCCGTTTGGAAATTACAAATGTCCCAATCGAGCAAGTCATGCCCCCCAAACAACATTGTCATGACTGAGCACTCGATCGGGTATGATGTGGTGCCGGTAACGTAAATTCTTGGCTTTCCCATCCAACCGCCACTCTAATTGTATCGGTCTGACTGGGAAATTCAGTCCTTTAAAAATAATTTCTATTCAAGAAATTGCACTGAAATATTGATGCAGTCATAACTGATTTTTTTTACAGGAGAAAGGTTGAAAACTATCACTCATAACATCTATATTATTCCATGTCACAAGCAGTTTCATTACACAGGGAAGAGAGGGGTTCAGACCTTTTGGTTTCTTCTTCAAGCTAGTAAAGCAGATCTTGCTGACCTAATATCGACCATACAACACAAATCTGGTAAACAAACAATACCCATATTCTCCTTTTATCATTGTTTTGTCAGTTTCCCCCACCATCCTTACGTGGCCACCACCCCACCCCGATCCCTGTCTGTTGCACGGCTGTTTTCTTACTCGTGTTGTAGCCTATACGGCAGCTACACCTTGTCTTTGCTACTGCAAAGTGAATACTGGGCTAGTTGTGAGGCAGTAGCTGCACGATAGGGCTTGCTAAGTACACAGTTATTAGGTATACAGTGATGTGGCTACTCTTCTGTACCTACCCCAATGGCTACCCTGTAATTTGCCCACTAGGTGGAGAGAAGGTGGAATGGTGGAGACAGTGACCGGAGAAGACTGCAGCTACCACATAGCTACCCCACGGTTACTCCATTGCCATTTTGATAGTGGGCGAAATGAGGGTGATAACACTTGTTCTCTGTTTAGCATTTTTTGATTGTTTTTTTAATGAAACATACAAAATTCAATTGGGCTCAAAACCCAAATATTCACACGCTCTTTAATAAGAAAATGCAAATATATGTCAAAATATCTAAAAAACAAAATTGGCCATGAGAAATAGTTGCTGGGTGCTCTTTGAGGAGCCTTTGTAACCACATGCGACTCTGCGATGGGTGCATACAGCCGCTGTTGTACAACTTTCTTATGCAGCAAAAGTACAGGAATCTTGGCCGGTGAGTGTGCGTCTAGGTAATCCATGTCTACTTGGTGGTAGCTGTGTGGCAACTACCATGAAGAAATTGGCTGTGTATGCTACTGTTATCACTGGTGTATGCAGACCCTGGTTTTTGAGGGGGACCGGGGGGCAGAGTTTAGGACCTCAGTAGCAAAAATAGGGATATTTTGGGGAGTTCCCAACCTGACAAATCTGAAACACTTTTTCTTGCACACTTTATGACTTCGAAAAATATAAACGGAACATTTTGATAGTGGACGAAATGAGGGTGATATAATATACACTTGTTCTCTTTTAGAATTTTTTGATTTCATTTTTTTATGAAAACTCATTATGCAAAATTCATTGGGCATCAAAAACCAAAATATTCACTTGCTCTTTAATGGTCCATTCTCCAATAAAGTGTTCAAAAAGTCATTTTTAGTGTCGCTCACAGTCATGCACAGTTTATAGCTTGTTTTTGGCCTTTAAGAATGAATGTTTATGAATATAAATTATACTTAGGAGTTATGTTTTCAAAATGATCCGGACTAGATGTTGTAACCGGATGAGAAAGTATCAAGCAATAAGGCTAATGATGCATAATTCTTGCTTTTAAAAAAAAAAAAAAAAAAAAGTGTAGACAGTGACCGGAGAAGACATGCAGCTACCACATAGCTACCCCACGGTTACTACATTGCCATTTTGATAGTGGGCGAAATGAGGGTGATATACACTTGTTCTCTGTTTAGCATTTTTTGATCGTTTTTTTTTTTTTAATTAAAATCATACAAAATCCAATTGGGCATCAAAAACCCAAAGTCACACGCTCCTTTCATAAGAAATGCAAATATTTGTCAAAAATATCTAAAAAACAAAATTGGCCATGAGAAAGTGCGGCGGGGGCGGCTGAGAGCCTGTGTAACCACCTAGCAACTCCTGCGATGGTGCAGACCAGCCGCTGTGTGGTACACTTCTATGCAGCAAAATTACTGACCCTAGTATCGATCCACCTGTTTTTTAACATATACCTGAAATGAGCTTGAATTTATGGGATGGGATATAATGGGATCTTCAATCACCCTACCCTGAAACACACAGTAAAACATTCTAAAACCTTTCGAGCTAATCTTTTTCCAGATATTTCAAATGTTAAATGAGGGTGTATGTTTCAACAAGAAATGAACTACAGGCATGAACTATTTTAAATTTAGAAGAAAAGCTAGAAATACTACAAAACAGTAATTAGTTGTATACAAAATTGCATTTAATCTATTGCTTTCCAGCAAAAAACTATGGTGGGATTATACCATATTTACTTCTATTCTTCGATTCTTTGAAAACTGGGTGGGATTATCATGAGCATGGACTATACTCGGGTCAGTACGGTAACATGGAATCTTGGCCGGTGAGTGTGCGTCTAGGTAATCGCATGCTTACTTTGGTGTAGCTTGTTGGCACTACATGAAGGAAATTGCTGTGTATGCTACTGTTATCACTGGTGTATGCAGACCCTGGTTTTTGAGGGGACCCGGGGGTGGCCATAGGACCTCTAGTAGCCCAAATGGCTGATTTTGGGGAGTTTCCCTAACCGGGACAAATCTGACACCCTTTTCTTGACCACTTTAAATGAATTCTGAAACCTTAAAGGAACCATTTTGATCGTGGACGAAATGAGGTGATAGAATATACCCTTGTGTTCTCTGTTTACATTTTTTGTATTGATCATTTTTGTTATGAAAATCATTACAAAATTCAAATTGGGCATCAAAAACCAAATATACACTTGCTCTTTAATGGTCCATTCTCCAATAAAGTGTTCAACAAAAAGTCATTTTTTTAGTGTCGCTCTCAGTCATGCACCGTTATAGCCTTGTTTTTGGCCTTTAAGATGAATGTTTATGAATATAAATTATACTTAAGGAGTTATGTTTTCAATGATCCGGACTAGAATGTTGTAACCGTATATAAAGTTATCAACAATAGGCTTAATGAGCATAATTCCTTGCTTGTTTCTCGCCATGTCGCCAGCCCCAAATCCTTCATTAAAATGGGTCCCTGCTCGTTACAACCAGAGCGCATATCAACGGATTGCATTGCCTTTTTATCATCCTCTATTATGCACTAATTGTTAGTTTAAACATGGTAATATTGGGTTATTAAAGTTTCACAAGAGCTCTCTGAGAGCATGTCGCCAGTATTGCAGACAGATACGTTACGATAATTCGAATGGATACAAAATTGCTAAAAATAACTGAATACCTATGTTCCAATATTTGATAAATCGAGCAGATGTCAATGTATATTATACATGTTGTGCATAAAAAACTGGTTTCAAAACGTAACAATTTCCAGCCCTAGTAATGAAAGAAATCCCTCCTGTTGCGTTCATACCGCGACAGATACGTTACCTCCCTCCTGCTACGCTCTTGCAATATGGCGTGATACATAAAGTCGAATACCACACCATGCTTTAGTATGAAGGTAATACCTGATAACGTATAGAGACTAAGTCGGTGAAGCACATACTTTCATCAAGAACAGCACGACTAAGAAAAAGGCCCGACAGATACGTTACGACAGATACGTTACTTAAGTGTTAACGTTAGGCAATATACTAAAAATCGGATATATTTTTAAGATCACCCATGCTTTGTTCCGTGTTCTGAGAATATTAAAGTTTACGATTTTCATTGATTTTCAGGAATTCCTTAATGTTGATATTTCGTCATTTTGGAGACCAAACTTGAACACTTTAACGGAGAATGGCCCTAATAAGAAAATGCAAATATATGTCAAAAATATCTAAAAAACAAAATTGGCCATGAGAAATACTGCGGGCGCTGAGAGCCGGTGTAACCACATAGCAACTCCGCGATGGTGCAGACAGCCGCTGTGTGTACACTATCTATGCGGCAAAAGTACATGGAATCTTGGCCGGTGAGTGTGCGTCTAGGTAATCCATGTCTACTTAGTGGTAGCTGTGTGGCAACTACCATGAAGAAATTGGCTGTGTATGTTACTGTTACCACTGGCATATCCAGACCCTGGTTTTTGAGGGGGGACCCGGGGGGGGGGGCAGAAGGACCTCTCATAGCCAAAAATAGGCTGATTTTGGGGAGTTTCCGTAACCTGACACATCTGACACACTTTTTTTCTGACACACTTTATGAATTCTGAAAAATTAACAGAATAAACAAGATTTATTCTGTTTCCGAATTCATAAGTGTGTCAGAAAAAAAGTGTGTCAGATGTGTCAGGTTACTGAAACTGCCTGATTTTGCATGTTTTGACATGAACCCCAGGAGCACCCCCCCCCCCAATACACCACTGGGTACACACACATTTCTGAGATTTACAAGGAGCTAAACTTTATTAGACCCATCTTTTCCTATGTTGTTTGTATCGTGGTTTGTGTAGCTGTTTTCTTCTTTTTTCAGTTTATGCATTTATCTTTTCATATTGAATTTCTCATTTACTTTGTCATTTTGACCAGATACACAATCAAGTTTTATTTCAACATTCCTCAATGTTTTAAACCATGTTCGTGGCTTGATTATTTACGTCTTGTCCAAGTAAACCTGTGATTTTATTATATTATATGTTTTATATACACTTTTCTGACACCCTTATGAATTTGGAACCTTAACAGAATAAACATGTGCATTATAAGTGCTTCAGGGTTGTCCAGTGCTGGTTCTAGCATATAATTACTTTTCTGGATTCTTTGGTTTGCATTTTGTATTATTTCCATTTATATTATGCTGAATAAGATTGAAGAACATTTTAATGGAAATTATGTGCTTCAGTCATAAAAGACTAAAGCACATAATTTCCAGGATTTATGGGAAATAGGCTGCAAGAATAAGGGTGGCGCCTGAAGTGTGCTGTACTGCATAATTTAAATCATTTTGTCCTTGTTTCTTACAAAAATGTCAATAAAAACCCTTATCATAATGACAAAAGCAAGCATTCATTTCCTTGTTGCTTATTAGTGTTTACCTTACATTTTGTCATGATTTTTATTTCAGGTTGAGAAGGCAGAAGCTGTTTTACTAGAAATAAGGAGAGCCATCGAGGATGGCCAAGAGGAGGATTTCATTCGGAACCTATCCGACAGATTCTATACATTGATACCACACAAGCCAGGATACGAAGATTCTATCCTGACCAAAAGGGTTATTGCTAGAAAGCAGGACATTTGTCAGGTAGGAGTGCTTGTATGGAGGGAGAGCTTGGGCCAGAGGTTTAAATGTTTGCCTTGGTACAAATTGGTCCCATGTTCCATTCCTGGTGGGGCCACTTGCTGGGGTTTCTTCAGGTACTCAATTCTGGATTTCATTGTATCAGAGTTACTAAAATCAAAATCTGCTCTCCCCATGGTTTGTTTGGAATTAAGGAAATGAACCATGAATGCATCTGGTCCTTTGGAGGGGATGTTAAGCTTTGGTCCCATGTAGAGAGAGAGTTATATCTGTATGTGTCACTTACAGTCATGTTTTAAAAAAGAATAGGGTGCTCTACCTGTGTTTCGTTGGAATTGGGCAAATGAACCATGAATGCATCTGGTTCTTTGGAGGGGACATTAAGCCTTTGGTCCCATGTAGTGAGAGTTATACCTGTATGCATCATTTACAGTAAAGAGTAGGGTGAAAACCCCAGACTGTCCCCACCTCCTGGGGCGTGCATGCCTGTTCAAGGTTACCCGTTTGCAATGTATGTGCAATAAAGGCACAAAACTAACCAAACTAAAATGAAGAGGAAATGGGAACCACCAAGAAGAATTAAATAAAGGCTATCAGGTAAAATTAAACATAAAAATGCCTATAATGGTATTAGGGCTGTAGGGGCAAATTTAAGGCAAAGTCATATGGAGGGTCCACTGTGTGGTGAGTTATGATGACCAGAGGGCCCCTGTTTATGGAATTAGTATAGGCTCTATGCGCCATTACCGACAGTTTTGCACAGGGAGAAAGTTATTAGAAAGTGAAACTGAAGAGAATTGGAATTAGAATAAATTACTGTGCAGTTAGACCAAACAGGGCTACAGTAATCGAAATAAGGAAAAACCAGTGCCTTAGCTAACATATTAATAGTGTCTTGTAGAAGAAAGTGCCTCACCTCACAAATTTATTTACAACAATGTTTAGAAACTTTGTTAGAAATGTAACTGATATGATTACACCAGACACGGTAGGATCAAACACATTGCCAAGAATTTATGTTTGTCAACCCTTTTAATAAGATCATCACAGTATTTGAAAGTGACAACCATCAAATTTGTTTAAGAACACCTTCTGAGGCCAAAAAGCATGAGTTTGGTTTTCTTAACATTTAAAGTAAGTTTATTTTTTATCAAACCAAACCACAATTTTAGAAAAATAAATTCAATCATAGATTGAAGGAGATGTAGACTGTTAAACTGCATAAAAGAGTTGTATCATCAGCATATAATACAGTTTGAACAATCCCACCTGAAATGAATTTGCCAAAATTTTGAAGATAATGTACCTAAAGATTGAGCCATGAGGACACCAATAGCTTAAATCAGAAGCGTGCTGTCAATATTAACAGCCTGTGTATGATTTCTTGATAGACCTAATCCCAGTTAAGCTTTTGATTAGTAGTTCATAGCAAGCCATGAAAGTTTACTTTAAATTCCCATTGATTGTCTGAACACATCGACTGACACCTGCATCATTTTGACTTTTTGACTTTGCGTTGATAAAAAGACATAGTGAGTTGCCAATGAGTCCACTGGGTGGTCAAATCACCGATGCAGTGTCCAGTATAGAGCACTTAATTGTGTTATTGATTGGCTGAAACCAGGTCATACGGAAAGAGAACGGTTGGATTGGTGCTTTCTACTCTGTCTACCCCAGATGAGTACGGCACACATAACTTATAATATTTGTATAATTTTAAGCAATTTCCCACATTTCATTTGCATCCACCATCATTATTTTTATGTTGGCAATTTTGTTTGGATCATCCGATGCATTTCAGAACGCTCTTTCTGTACTTGAGCCATGTGTGTCTCTGTGTGTCGTTCTGGTGTGTGTGTGTCTGTGTTTCCAACTTTGGTATACACTCTTTTGCAGGGGCGGCTCCAGAATCGGAAAAGCAGAGTTAAAAATTGCGTGTAATATATCAACCAACACATTGAACTGATTCCAAACTATAACACCTGGATTGTAGCGCGGATTTCCTAACCGGGCCACGTGAGGCACAATAATACGACTTCAATAAAGAGTTCGGCATGAATAAGTCTGTTTCTGATAACTCGCAGTATATAATTCTTCCTTTTGCCCCTACTTAAACCGATTCGGTAGCCGCCCGCTGACCTTTTGGTTGACCTTTTTCACTTATTGTACTTTTGTGGCAGTGACGTATCAAGTTCTACTTTGGTATACTTTATATTGAGACAAGGGTTCTTATGTTGTGGTAAACATTTGAGAGTTCAGAGGTCTTCATGGTCACCTAGGGTCATTATTTGCTCTAGTATCACACCCCTCTCTTGTTACCCCACAAGACGCACTCAAGACCCTTTCCCCCACTAGCGCCCTCCAATAACTGACCTTTTGTACATGCTTCTAATGGAGAAGCCCCGCAATTCGCCCCCTAGGAAATCAGCCTTTGCACCCTTTTGCCCCCTTCTCCCATTTCAAAGGCCTGGTTATGCCACTGTGTGTGACTACTCACATAAAAACGGCATCGACAACCATTTCAGTTGGGGGCATTGAGGATTATGTCCAACCATAATTGGTTCTTGGGGTCACAACTTTTTAGTAAGTCGGGGGGTGAGGGTTGTGGAACACGAAGTGCCCATTTAATTTTTATCCCCTGGCTAAAAGCCATGAGGGATATTGCAACAGCCGATTCTTATGTCAGTGTGGTGTGTTCTCATTTTTGGTATGTGGGTGTGGTGAATGCAAGTATCCCGTGGACTGTGATATCATTACTTTTATATTAATGAGCTTATTTGCATATTTGCTCTGCTTGGTTCATTACTACAAGGTGAACTTTTAACCAGATCCCAATGTCCAAATTTGACAACACTTGGTTGTGGGTAGTGGTGCATGCAAGTAATACCCATGCACGGTGGCCTTTACTATTTGCACATATTAATTAGCTCATTTGCATTTTTTGCTCCCCACCAGGGGATCTTGCATGGTTTAACTTGAAGATTTTTATTTCTATTTTTATTTCAGAGAAGGTCCAGTTTTGCAATTATTCGCAATGGTCTTTGGCCGTCAGCCGTATTGTAGAAGAAGCCGCCCCCCGCTATAGCAACCATGCTGTGGGGGAAATAAACCAGCTGATGCTTCAATTGCTCAAGACCAGCCAATTTTCTGGGCATTCTATCAAGATTATTCAAGATATAATAAAGTAGTTGGCACTTGCTAATTAATGGTACTTAATGTGGTAAACTGAGAATTTTATCTACAAAACGGCATTTCTTCATGTTGTTACAATGCAGCTCCACCGAGTATACATGGATTACCTACCCACTAGCCATACACTCGCCGGCCAGGATCCTTTATTTTTGCAGCATAGACATATAGTGTCACACATCGGTCTGTTCCCCCTCGTCGTGGAGTAGCTACATTGTTTACACCGGCTCCCAGCACACCCAGTATTTATGGCCAATGTTTTTTTTTTTTAAATATATTTTTGGCATATATTACAATATATATATATATATATATATATATATATAGAATATATGCATTTTCTTTAATTAAATGTGCAGGTGTATGGAGTTTTGATGATCTGTTTTGAATTTCGTCATGCTTTTTCCTAAAAAACGATATTAAAAAAATGCTAAACAGGAACACTAATTTCGTCTCCACTATCAAATGGCATAGGGAGTAGTAACCGCGGTGGCTGTTGTTAGTACGTGGTGCTGCGTGGTCTACTCCGGAGTGTTCTCTTCCACCTAGTGGGCAACTACAGGCTAGCCATTGGGTAGGTACAGCAGAGTACAGAGTAGCCAACCACGTATACCTACTAGCAGCCAGCCAGAGAATGTTTTTCTACGGGAAGAAGCGCCCCAATCAGAAACTGACCGTTTTCTACCTTTTGCCGGTTAAATAATAAGATTTACTGGTGACCAATGCCAGGAGCTCTCAATAGAAAAACGTTTTATGATTCAATTTGTGCATGTTTTGGAATTTTCCATGTACAACCGTGGACGCAACAAGTTTCTGCATTTCACTGAAATATTAATAAGCTCAGTGTATTGGCATAAACAATTACGTTTTTTAAATCATAATGTGGCCTGATACCGTCCAATTACCCTTCCGCTCTGTGCCACCCTCACAGCATGATATTATTTATTATTCTGTATGGTTGTGGGAAGAGGATAGGGATTCTGGGTGTGACCTGGGGTCAGTGGTTGGTACCATTATTTTAGGGGTGTTATTATGTATTTTGCCATTCATTCTCTCAAAAAGGTAATGTTATGTTTCAGTCAACATTGGAAAGTTAATCAAGGCCTCAGTATATTGATTTATTAAATATATTGTTTCTGATCTAATTCTTCCTAATAAATATATCCCAGGGACCATCTAAAATCTACACATTTCTAGTGTAGACATATACCATTATTTATTTTTTTAATTTTCAGTGTTAAGTAAGTAGTAGACATTCACCTATTATTTGGTCAAATCTCCGTGTAAATTTAAAGATAGTTGATTTTCCTTTGGATTGTGTTTTGAACAGTTGTGCATATTTGGCATTCATGGTCAGGCTTCTTGGTTGACATACTTGTCATACAACCCAGCTTTTGAAAAGTCTTCTTTTATATGACAAAACGAAAATAAAACAAAAAATAACCAACGCGACACATTTTGACAACTAATTTGGAGGATTTATGCCATTAATACAATCCAGGTAAATTTGATGATGAATTTCATGCGGGCGCAAAGGCAAAACATATGTTTTCATCACAATCTAGTTTTACATGTCTTCTATGGGAAATAAGCATATAGATGGCGCTATAACATGCAAAATTACGACCTTTGTAGGCCTATATGGCAAGATTCCCGCAATGGATTTTTCTGTTGTTGGGAGATAATATAGCTCTTGCATTTGTCCCTACTATAGTCAGTGTCAAAAGTGTGTTGCCATTGCTAGAGTTGCTCTACAAAATAAAAGAGACAATTTGCAGGGGTCAATCAGCTTCTTCTGTGACAATTATTCCTTGATGAAAACTCAAGAAAAACAAACAGTGAAAGGGTAAGTGTAGACTCAAGTTGCATTGTGCTTGGGCAATTAACAAAGATATCAAGTTTGTGCCACCAATTCATTTTTTCCTAATCTTTAGTGCTTTGGACCGATATTCATAACACAATTGTGGGAGTTGATCCATGTTTAGTCATCTTTGACTCATTCACTTGGTCATTGAAATGGAGAGTTCCATAACTTGACCCATCTGACACACTTTTTTTTCTGACACAGTTATGAATTTGGAACCCCTCATGGAATAAGCACAGGTTTATGCCATGGAGGTTTCCAAATTCCTAAGTGTCAGGAAAAAAGTGTTTAGTCAGATTGGGTAAGGTTACAGGAAAATCCCAAGGAACATGGGACCATCTGCATGCTCCAACCTGATCCAGAGTTATATTGGCCATTTACAAGACAGATGATGATATATTATGTCGTAGGTAAAGCAAACACAAAATCATATGCTATTTTTTCACTTTTATGCAGAGGTTTGCTGAGCCCAAAGATTGTGGTCAGGCAACTTGGCGTAGGACGTCGTGATGCTGGTTGCTGGGCCCTGGCTTGTACTTTGGAGATAGATTGAGGTAATTTAATCTCAGATTTAGAATTGTTATCAAAATATGAGGTGCTTAAGGAAGACATAAACCTAACACAACTAAATCTCTCATTAAGCTCAACGCACTGGGTGAGGAAAAATGCACTACAGTCCAGAAAGTAGCGATGATGACGTCATCAAACCCAAGACTTCTTGGCACGGGGAATTGCTGGCCGAGGCCAGCGACACCGCCGTTGCGTGCTATCCAGGGTCATGGGGGCTGGGGCCCGAAGGGCCCTGGTTCGAATCCACCCGATTTTGCGCCCTTTCTTGTTCCCCTCTTCCCTCACGCCTTCAGTCCCTCCCGGGGACTTAAGGGGGGAGGGGTTAGGGTTACAGATTTGACATGGTTTCATACTCATACACTCTGATCTACTACCCCAATTGACCATTATGACCCCGCCGAAAGTGGTTCAGAACAAGGGCTATGAAACAAGCCGCGTTCCATTCGTCCTTTCATCCGTTTTGTAAAAGTTGTTAACCAACTTTGTGTACGATATATGAGTTCCGTAAGGGCCTACGATGATGTAAACTTGGTCGAAGAAAGAAGGGGTTGTGAGTTCTCGACCTGATTAGATTTGGGGCTTATTTCAGGCAAATAGATATGAAAATGACCTAATTAATATGCAAAAATCAGTGTACAGTGTAATCACTATATTTTTGAAACGGTACATCGGATACGCAAAATTCCTTCACTGTATGAAATTCGATCATGGTGCGCATCTTCTCTGCCATTTGAAAGTGTGTGATATATGTAGCTCAGGTATGCAAGTGAGCTAAATAAATATGCATAATTGCTGTATCCCTAAAATGGTACATCAGATATACAAAATTGCTTTGCTGGGGTGTCGGTGAGGGGAGGGGTGTCGGGGAGGGGGACGGGTACGGGTGGGGTGTGGGGAGAGGTACAGGTGGGGTTCATATTGCAGACTCTACATTGTAGTTGCATTTATCGCACGTTAGTGATGGCGACATTCGGCGGGGACATATTTACGCATTGCGTAAATCCGAGTTCGACTTGTTCAATCTGGAACCCAATGACCCCTTTTTTCAATTAGTACCCAATGACCCCCTTTTGACCTTGTCATCGTTTTCCAAAAGACTTACATTTTTATGTAGCATAACAGAACCAGTGCCATTGATCCAGTAATGTGGTTGTTAACGGTTACTTTGAATTGTCTTAGCATGACCTAAAATTGGTTATACTATACCTGATATATCGATATTTACTCAGATATGAACAATTCCTCAGTTTATTATTAGGAAATGTGCCCTGTAGTGTTTGCCACCAACTGTTGGAGCTACAGGCAGTTAAAGTTTGGTTGAACTAAGGGATGAAATTGTCTTAGTATGATCTAAAATTGGTCATACTTATTTTGAATCTTTTACATACTTATTTGACTTTTTTGATATTTACTTAAAATGAACCAGTTCTTCAGTGCATCCTTTGTAATTGTGCTCTATTGTAAAACACACTTATTGATTGTATTGAATTTATACACAAGAAATATTATATTGTCCTAGACATGAAAACAACATTTCAAGATATAAAGCCTCGTGGGTGATGAATTTTCTGAAGGAGGCTGATTTGTATAAATATTTTTAACTGTCCATTTTACAGAGTAGGTATGAGACTAGCGCATCGTACACTGGAGGGAGGGATATAGCTATAACGATACACACTAGTACACAAGATCATTACTGATACTTGCCCGCATTTCTTAACATATTATATTTTAAAGTGGAGAAAGAAACACGCATCGCATACTAGAACATTACTAGAACTAGAACATCGCATACTAGAACTGTCCATTTTAATCACTGTTTATAAATTTTTATAATTAGAATTAACAAAAATAAAATTGTAATGTATTTTATGTTAATGTGTATTGTAAAATGTTTGATATTATAAGTGTATATGTGTAAATACGCAGAGTGTATGAATGTGTGCAGTGGATCAGGGCACATGTGGTGCAGTGGATCAGCGCTCGCCCCGTAAGCATAAGGTTGTGGGTTCGAGCCCCGCTGTCGCTAATGTGTTTTGCACTTGGACAAGGCACTTTACCTCGCTTGCCTCTCTCCACCCAGGAGTATAAATGGGTACCGGCATATGCTGGGAATGCAAAACAGACTCGCTGTGTGGGAGGAGTGGCGAACCCCCCACAGCAACATTATACGAGGGAGTCTGGCCCAAACGCCAATGACAGAGAGAAGGGCACTCCGCCTGCGGGCGCACCATTTGCATTTGCATGAATAATTCTAATACCATACTCAATTGTATCTTAAATACAGCACCGCATCATTGTATTCTTCCCCGAGTGAGTTGACGGGAACCAGGTTGATGGTGGTTGCTAGAGTTGCCCTCGGTAACATCAAACAGATCTTCAAGCATGATATGACCATAGAAGCACCGCCTGAAGGCTTCAGCAGTACGCACGGGGTCCCGCAAGGTGAAAACGTTCAGTGACTTCACGTAAAATATCACTTTTGATCATTTCTTATTTTTAGATCATGATTGTTCCTTAGTGAGAATGCAATTTGGATTGACTTCTATAAATTGGAAGCTCTAGTTGTGTAATGAATAATTTTTAGCACTGTTTCCAGTGCTCATCTTGTTTGGACATTGTTTGACCGTTAACTGGAATATTGTCTTTGATTCAGTGTGAATGCACCGCCACTCACTGCTAGACTACTATTCACTAGTAGTCAATGACGTCAAATTTGTTTTTCTATTTTGTAAAAATGTAAAATGTAAAGTAAAATGTAAAATTAAACTAAAAATTCTTAAATAACCCCAAGGAGTTTTATTTTACTTTACGGGGAGACCCGATTTTAAGATAAAGCTATCTTCTTGATAAAATGGACCTCAAAACCTCTGTAAAGTTTTGTGTTGATATTTCAACTTGTTTTTTATGTGAGAGCTAAATAGTGGCCTGTTCCAGACCCTCTTTTATGGGGGGGGGGCAACAGTGGGCAAAGTGATTTTTTGGGGGGGGGGGCAAAAGTGAATTCTGGTGGGGGGGCAAAGTATCAAATATTTTTGGAGATTTTAAACCAATTTTTGGGCCCCAAATCACAGTATTTTGCCAAAACGTCCCCTCATGCCCCCTCGATTGGGAACGAGGCTATTACACTCAGACCATGTGGCCCTTTAAATCAATTGTGCATTGCTTAATGCAGATTGTAACATTTTTTTGTTTGAACCTCATAAAAATCAAGTGCTTTTGCTTGAGCACTCTCCACATTATTTATTTAAGTTAATAATTTTTTTAACATTCACAAAATATATCACAAGCACATGTTTTTCTTATATGATCTTGTCTGCTAAAAATTTGAACAATTGTAGCTGTTCCAATGACCTAGATTAGCAGTAGACCCTCGATTCCCCGGAATCGGCGTAACAAAATTCGAGGTGCCCAAAAGTATTATAATGAACATACGGCCTTCCTTATCACAGTTTTGGGCACCACCAATATTTGGTTACGTATCGTGGTATTTGGAAAGTCTTTATGCATATTGATTAGACACACAGTATTTTTACGTTCCGTTGTATTTCAGTGAGTGCAACACAACTACTACTTGATGCCAGATGCATCACTCATATCAAAGACTCTTTTCCTAACAAATTAACAGGGGTCATTTGGAGACTTTTGTGCATAAGGGATGCAGGAATCTTTCTACAGGCATGGTTTCTTCTTCATTGATTGGTTTTCGCATATTATTGCAGAAAAACGGCGATCAGACAATTGAACACGGGGAAATGCAGCACTGATAACATACGTTGCTGCACAGATTTTTTATATGCTTGTGCTTGCGCAACAACGTGACGAACCGAATGCCTTGCGCAACTACATCGGGATCCCCCCCGAGACCGCTGGAGGGTACGTGCGAGTGTGAGATGATATCAGTTACGGGCGTGGGCTATTCCACAATGCACACGATTCGCTTCTCTTCCTGTTATTTGTTCTGTTCTCTATTCATACTTCTTTATGCCATACTTTAACCAAATTTCTATCCTGCACACAGAAGATTAATTTTGTATTGTGTACGCGCTACCATCAGTGCATACAGTAGTGTAGAGTTTACCTTCCAGAAGACGCCTTAAACGTTGCCTCGTACAATTCTGTGGACAAATCGCTTGATTGGGCCACCCTTGCTATTGAGAACCAATTACAAAGATGGTACGGGCCCCAGCTTAGAGCCAGTAAAATAACCGTACCCTACAGTATACACTACAGTTAAAGAGGTCCCATTAATATCACATAATGGGATTGTTTCCATACCTGACCCATCTGACACACTTTTTTCTGACCACACTTATGATTCAGAAACCTTTCATGGGAATACAGCACAGGTTTATTCCGTTAAGGTTTCCGAATTCATAATTGTGTCAGAAAAAAGTGTGTCAGAAAAAAGTGTGGTTCAGAGTGTCAGGGTTTACTGAACCATCTGACATCACTTTTTTTCTTCTGACAACAACACTTATGAATTCGCGAAAAAAAGTTTGTCATATGGGTCAGGTTACTGACCTCCCGCAAATAATGGCCAACCATCATAGAGTTGAATTTCCTCAATTCAGTACTGCCTAAATGTTTCAGGAGTCTTGATTGACAGCATGAGACCCGTTTTACTACAACTCGAAGGCGAAGGCGAATATAGTCCTGGACAGAAATAAAGGCATCATTTGCGCCTCTGACTAAATTTGATTGTGCAGAACATATGTCGGCCATGAAATGATCTGGGAACATTAAAAGCTTATAAAACAGAAAGTTACTTATGTGAATTATGTGTCCCTGTGTCGGAAACCCGACTCAAATAGTGCATGTTTTGACCTTTTAAATCATGTTTGTTCACAACATGCCACGCCCATATTACACATCTAACCAATCCCAGTCCGCGCTGGGCTGATCGACAACCTTATATACGCGCAATTGGTCGGCTTATTCTGTCTCTGACTCTCGTGTACGTTGGTAATGGCCATGTGTTAAGGAGTGATGACGAGCATGTCTTACGAAAGGGCTTTTGAGTTTCGAGGTGGAGGTTTAAGGAGGAGAGGACGTCCAAAGGAAGAACAATGGAAGAGCAAGTGGAGGAGGAATTAGGAGGGGTTGTGTTGAGGGGTGGGGTTTTGAAGGGTCGTGGACGGAAGGAGTGAGCGGTTCTGCGAGTGTGAGGTGATCCGGCCACCCCCGTTATTTTTTACGGGACAAAACCAGATTTTAACACTTTGGTTTCTACTACTACTACTACTACTACTACAACTCATGAATTGAACTAGTGCCATGGTACTGGCCAAATTAAGTGGAAATTAGCAAATCAAGTTTTTGACTACTTCCCTGCCCTTTTTTGACTACTTTCTCTTCTCTCTTCATTTGCTAACACCCATGGGCGTACTTCGTTCGTGCAAGTCCAAAATACAGTGGAAGATCCTTCTTTACCAGCTGATAGTTTCATTTCCTCCGGTTGATCAGGCCTGGAATTCCTCTTGGGGATCTTGTAGACCTCACAGTCCTCTATTGGTATTTGGGTGCTAATGTGTTGTGTCTTCCACAATCGCATTTGGTGTGAGGTCTACTCCCGATCTTGTGAAGGAAGTTCTTTGTACAACCAACGCCAGTTCTAAGTCTGTTGAGGTTGACCCTGCTTTCCTATCACGGTCACAGCCTGTGGGCTTGCTAGATTGGCTGTCCAAAAACTGCTTTAGGCTCAAAGTAGAGGACGACCATTGCTCATACCATCTGTCATTGATCCGGGATGATCGATAGAGATACTGTGACTGCAGTGGTTCATGGATTGGGTGCAAAGGTGATTCCGTTGGAAATTCTCGGATCCTCAAGGGGTTGTTTGGGGTGGGATTAGGCTAAAGGTTCATACATTCTTGCGCAGCTTGATCGTCTGAAGGTTCCTCCTAAGGTTTGAGGGCTATTGCCAGACAGAATTGGATGGTATTCTACAGGCGTCGCCAAAACGCACACTAACAAGTCTCATTGCATCATTCGAACGACATCAATCTTGTGTGAAGGTACGATGTGATCATACTGGTGCAGGTATTCGGGTGGAGTATGCCAAGGAAACAGTTGATGGATGTAAGGGGTCAAAGGATGCACCCCATCCAGTTCCTGCGAGGCTTCTGAGGAGGTTGACACGAGACTGCGTTCTTTGGCAGCGACTGCTTGGTGTGTTGATTGAAATAAGGCTGCGAGTCCGTTGTGACGCCAAGGTACTTTCGGTGTTGGGTCATGTGGCAGTTTTATCACTAGAGTGATGTGTAGTTCTCTTTTGAACGCACGGATTTGCAAGGTGAAGGAAAACAGAGTGACGGTTCTTGGGTTTGCTGCGTTCAGTGCCATCGGTGGAAGAAGAATTGCTCTTACAGTGTGATTAGGTCTTTATGCAACACTGTTTAAGGACTAAAAGCAATCAGCAGCTATCAATCTGTGTCGTCTGCGTAGAGTACTGGCGACAATATCCTTTGCATATCTGAGACGTAGATGTTTTGATAGACTGGGTTGCCAGGACAGAACCTTGTGGGACACCCATTCGAAGTTTGCGCTTTCTACTGCGCTTGCCCATTTATGTTCCAGGACGAAAAGATCTGTTCTTGGATGAGAGCATAAGAATGACAAGATTGAACTTTGCCTAGCGTATCATTGATCTGACGAGTATCAGTCGCCAAGCAGTTTATAGATGTGAGATAGTAGCGAGCTTTTTTTTTTTTTTTTGGGTTCTGAAACTCTTGGGGTCATTTGCTGGTTCTTGGGCTCAGATTGCAAATGACCTTTGAAGTCTTCCATCTGGAGGGAATAGTGACGTTCACATGCAAGTAGAAAGGAAGAGGTGGGCCATCGCACAGCTTCGGGTGCCATTTTCTTCAAGCATTTCTGTATGGATGGTGTTCATTTCAGGAGCTTTCCCATCCCCGAGAACTTTAATTGCTTCGGTGATCTCATCGTATAGGGTGATGGTTGGGACAGGGGGCTTGACGGTGGAGATGTTTGTAGAAGCTGTTTATCTCTGATAACAGCACGGGAGTGGGCCCCCGCCCGTGGAGTGTGGTTTTGACTACTCTCGCATGTGCATAAACACCCAGGCCAGTAGCAGTAGTAAAAGCTTACTGCATGGTACTGCCACACGACTCAGAATGAGCAATGGAATTTCTGCACTTTCCAAGTTTATTCCTAAATAATTCATGATTGAGAGGTGTACACTTGCTGTCAGAATCTTTCAGAGGTCGGGCCAACGCGTGAGCCGCCATATTTGATAAAGAGCGGAAGAGACTATGCACTGGCATACCCAGGGGGGGTGGGGGGTTGTAGTGTATTGGGGAGGGTGAAGGGGGAGAGGAAGGAAGAGAAGAGAGAGGAAGGTAGGAAAGAAAAAAAGAGGAAAAGAGAAGGAGAAGAAAAGAAAAAGAAGTAAAAAAGAAGAGGAGAAGAGGAACATGGTACCTTTATTTGATTTTTTTTCAGCAAATGCGGTATCAAAAGGTCGAAGAAGTACGCCAGGAAAGGCGTTTTCAGGTCTTGAAAACCCTAAAACCTCAGGAGCTTAAGGGGGCTCTGGACCCCCCGCCGGAGGCGTTGCCCCTGGGCCTCACCAGGGGCCCTAAGGCAGGCCCTTGGACCCCCCCACCCATTAGTCGCTCTGCTCGCTTCGCTCTCATGGTCAAACATCTTTAGTCCAGCCCCCTCAATTAAATTTCCTGGGCACGCCTAGCTATGGGTTAGCCTCAGGTGCGATTAACCAATGAGGAAGCCAACCTACCAAACAAGCCAATGGCATTCACTTCCGTGCTGACGCATGTCACGCGCGGCGCAGGTTTAAATAACTATGAACAATTCTGGCAGGAGTATAGTAAAAACAAAACAACATGGTTTAATGAGAAATAGTGAAAAAACACTTTACCTTTGTATTGGATGATCAAGATACCTCCCAATAACTCTGTTATATTGAAACTGAGAATTATTTGGAAATGATCTTTCTATCTTTTTCAATAAATTGAACTTTTTAATGCCTGGGCTGGTTTACAAAACTCAAATCTATAAGAACTACAATATGTTCGTATTTGATTATAACTTGAAAAGTGAGAAACTTTTCCCAGTGTTGGTTCCAATGTTAGCCTAATGCACCCAAAATCAACATGACTCAGGCCTGAGTCAGTTTACTATCTGGGTTGTCATTTTGAGATTAAAAAACAAAATTGCACATAGCATGTAAAAATCAACCATTTTCCCCCCAAATATTTTCTTTAAATGTTAAGCAAAGCAGTGCAAAGGTAATAGGAGTTGCTGATATTTAAGAGATTAGAAAGTTTAATACAATGTTGATACACACGTGATATTTTAATTCCGTACGTAGAGATGTAGCAGACGTGCAATGTGCTCTCAACCCTGTTGCCAAGGTGCAGTTTCTGGTTTTGGTTGCTAAGGATCAGAATCAAGCGAGGGAGAACTTCAGGCTGTTCAGGTCGGGCAAGGATACAGGACTTAGCTGCCACAGGTAAATGGGAAAGATTTGCATAATTATAATTACCCTTAGTGCCTATTGCTTATTTTGTGCTCTATTACGTTAATGGATGAAGCAACATAATACCAAGGAGGACTTAGTGGTTACATGGGGCGCTATTAAGGACTCGTTTAGATTTTCAGGGGGGTGTGACACAGCATTAAATGTCCAGTAAACTTGGGATAACAACACATAGGCCGATTTAATCTGTAGACTATTGGACTTAAAACGTTAGAAATGATGTATATGAAAGCTCTGAATTTCTGAAATTGCTATAATATTAGGATATACGGTGAATTAAGTATTTGTACAAACAAACCAAATAGTAGGACGAAAATACACTATTCCAGGGGATTTCAATTGAAGGGACCCGAATGTGTAGACTGCAAGGGCTTTGGTAGCAAATATATAAACCTTGATTCATAAAAATAGATTCAATAATCTAAAGAACATTAAATGAGCTAAATTTTGATATTAAACATACCAAAATTTGACCTGAAATAACTGAAATAGGCGCTTATTTAAAAAAAAAAAATAATTAACATTGTGAAATTCAGTGTACCAACCATTTAAACTCGGATGGACCTAGGTTCTTCTGAGGCGCTAATATAGCAGAAGTCTTGCAATTGCGAAGTTCGTTATTGTCATGGTTACCAAATGGAGTACACATAACTCTATACCATGAGGTTAATTTATACAGGAGGCCCATAATTTTGTTGGATACGCGAACTTTTGTATTTTGTATAGCAAGTATGTGGGGTAAAGAAGCAAAAGACGAAGGCACTAAGTGTCAACCCCCTGATAATAAAGTAGGTTTTGGAAGGGGAATAATTTAATTATGTCTAAGGATATTTTGGAGTTTTTTGTAAAGCAATAATTGCACATTCTTTTGAAGAGCGCCCCCAGTTTTTCAAAAAGGTCATGTGTCGCAAAAAGAAGGACTTTTGTAATTAGAATAATTAACATCGGAGATCCGATAATAATTCAACGGCTGTTGGAAAAGGCCTTCAACTGAGATACGGGAAATAGTGCAATGTACGTGTATACACTCATCCAGTAGGTGTTCATTGGTCAGGCAAGTTCAAGTTTAGAGTCATTGCGTGATGAAGAAAAAAAAACTGGCACTAATTTTCTAATGGACGGACA
>JAMKCH010016367.1:0-52036 GCA_023653785.1 Ophioderma brevispina
CCTAAAAGACTTCGTCCCATTTTTCTGCAAACTATATTTTTATACTTGAAGATTTCTCTGATCTTATTGTCTCTGCAAAGTTTGGAAACTTAATCTTTTGTCACCTGGATTAATCTGTTTAACCTTTATGTCAGAAGAATAGCAGACAAACAATAATTCACACGAGACACAAGTTGTGATATAAATTTCTTGCACAATTTTTAAGTAGTTACATGACTGAGACAAGCACAATGACAGCCTAATTGGAGTCAATGAGGTACATGAACAAGCTATCAAATTTACACAATTACTATTATTACAATGTTCAGACTTATGTAACTCAAGACTTTGCAAAAGTCTGTTATTATGTTATACACCATCAACTAATTTAAACACTTCAGATAGGTAATTTTCATGGCCTAGTATATCAGAGCAATGATTTATTTGTTAACTGTATTTTACTGAAGTTCTAAAATTAGTTTGAAATTTGGAGACATGCGAAAAGACTGAGGTTCTTATGAAAATCCTAGTCTGAAAAAAATTGAATTAACTTTATGTAAACTAAAAATCAAATAAAATTTGATTCCCCTCCCAAAGTTATGTGCAGATAATAATAAAATGACTTAGAGAATCCCTCCTGACAATTTACTAGAATTTCTAATAATCCACTAGCTCTGATCTATTTTGTTCACAACTCTGTATACCCAATGGCCGTAACAATACATAGAAAAATGGCTTGGTCTAGCTCTCTTTTGATAGATACCGTCACAAGCACAAATTATTTCACATACTTTTCCCCTACCTCACCATGAAATAATTGTTCTTCAATGTCAACTTCAAGTAACTAGTAAATCTTCTTGCAAAGATTCTTCTTACTGTCTTCTAAGGCCAAGTAAAAAAAAATATTAGTTTCTCATCCTAATTCTTTTAAAAAAGGAGGATGCAGGCACTTTTTTGCCTTTTCCAAAACAACAGTTTTCCCAGAAGATGATAGATCTAGAGACTAGTAAAGCGTCTTTTCGGAAAGTCTTCCATATGTACCTCCCCAACTCACAATAGGTACGGAAAAAACTACCTGCAAACGAGACTAGAAAAGGTCCTGACAGCAAAAATCAATAGAAATTTTGTCTTTTTCTTTGTTTTGTTTTGTTTGTAAAAAAAAAGAAAAGAAAAACTTTTTTGATGAGGCATCAAAAAAACGATGCGGGCGGGGATGAGAAACTAATAATTTATTTTACTTGGTCTAATAATAAAACTTGTACCTGCTGCATTAAAGGTCCATGGCCGGATCGCTAATAGCCTCGTCCCCAGAAGCCCCGGATTTTACCGGAAGTGGTCAAAATTTTGGTATCAGAAGAAAGCGACTATTTTTCTCATTTACCCTGTGAAATTTTAGGGCAAAAGGATATTTGGTTTGGAAGTTATGAGCAAAAAATGTGCCCCATTTTGGTCGACCAATATTAATTTTACACAGTACTCTATGGGGCTTACAAAATCACGCTTTTAACTCTCATAGAAAAACGGATTGAAATATTGGCGCGAAACTTTACAGATAGGGTTTTTGGGTGAAGGTTAATCTATCAAGATGAAAACTTCATATCCATAAATCGGGCCATCCCCCTTTAGATCTGTATCTTCACAATAACATGGCTAGTTGGGCCAAAGTTTGATTAAAAAAGTGTGCACATATGGCAGTGTACATTTTTTACACTGGCTAGCAAGGCTAGACATTACGCCTGTATATGGTCAAATACCACACTTATCTACATACTTGTACAATTTGTGGAAATTATGCATCTTAAAGAGGAGGGAGTACTTGTGTTGTGCCCAATATACACATGGTAAATATTAACTTAGTTAGTTTAATGAGGAAAAGCTACCACCAAGACAGTACAAAAAGGTGAGGATTGTAAACAAATTGGAGTCTGCAACAATTTATAATAATAATAATAATATGCAGGCTTTTTTAAAGCGCTCTTACACAAGTGGTATCACAGTGCTGTACAATTATTATTATTACGCTGCCGATAGGAAATCGTCACAATCATTTCGCTTCATCTAGGAGGCTGCTCTAAGACATGCCTTACAAGCGCACATGCCTATCAGCACTTAGATTGTAATATCACCCACAACAGCTCCCCAGATTTCGCTTGGGTCGACGAGGCAATTGCGATTAAGTATCTTGCCCAAGGACACAAAGACGTTGACATCAGCGGGGCTCGAACTCATGATTTACAATGTTCTTATGATAATGAGTCTTGCGCTCTCTCCGTTGTGCCACACGTGCTCACAATTTCAAACCTGCATTTGAAATTTTGACTCAGAAAAGTTATCTATGTATGAGGTAGTTGAATAGTCAAAAATAATTATCATTTAATACCAACATTTTATTTGGAATGTATGTCAACTCTTCTTTACAAAATGACATAGGTTTTACTTATCTTTAGTTATAAGGGTTTAATCAGGGATTTGCCCTAATCCGAAACAGAGACAAAATCATACAAGTTGCAATTTTTGGTATATTTGTTACTGGCATGGATGTTACTTAAAATATGAATTATCCAAGATTTTTAAGTGTGATCTTGGAATATGACTGATAAGTTAACAGCAAACACAAACATTTGATCTTTGTTTACTCTGCACTGGTGTAAACCACAATCAGCTGTTTAGTGTAGATTTTGAGATGCCACCGCTGTACGTCTATTTCAAGCTACTTCATCTTTCAGTATTTTGTGATTTTTTTCCCTTCATTAATGAACTTTAGTGGAAATGTAAACCTGATTTATGACCTAAAATAATGCATTTCCACATTTTTTAATTTTCTCACATTTTCGCTGATTATCCCTTTGATACTAAATATTAAAAAATTGAATATATATATATAGAGAGAGAGAGAGTGAGAGAGAGAGAGTATCGTTTTCACTTTACAACAGTAAAATACCAAAGATATCAGGGAGTCCATAAGATTTACTGGAAGCCTTTGTGTCAGTGGTAAAATTAAGCATTCTTAGAATATCACCCTATCCACATGATATTGGTTCATATAGATTATTATGTAAGCTTACAGAAAATGTACACTTTTATTAGCATTAGATGTATAAAGATCAACTAAATTAAAGCAGAAGAGATGTAAATTCATCAATTATTTTGTTTGTCCCACCATATGACCTCCCACCAAGGTTAAGTTATTTTAACATACACCAGACTAAATGCTTCTAAACTTAATATAGCATTTAAAGGTGCAGTGAGAGATTTTACATATGAGGTGTCCCCCAAAAAATGAAAGTCCTGATTTTTTTGCTGTGATGTAAAGCTTTCCATCAAAAATATCCATATTGTGAAATTGCTATTTCATACTGGAGCATATATGAAATTCAGCTTGTTTTATATTTAATCTAGGCAAAATCAAATTACCTTTTG
Organism: Ophioderma brevispina; assembly: GCA_023653785.1. NCBI lineage: Eukaryota > Metazoa > Echinodermata > Ophiuroidea > Amphilepidida > Ophiodermatidae > Ophioderma > Ophioderma brevispina. The sequence continues at coordinate 3,400 of JAMKCH010016367.1, forward strand.
TTTTAATTTTTAAGACATTTCTGTAGCCAAGGTAAGCTATTGAATGTCTAATCTATATATGTAAGAATTGTCACATTTGACACAAAATGTGGATGTCTAGAAATCTCCCATTGCACCTTTTAAATAAAATCATAGTATTACATAATATTCAAACATTAAATAAATCAGGCAAGGGCCAATCACAGGCACTAAATCAGAAATTTGCTATATGGACATACCCTAAATTGATAAGATTGAAAGGACCCTAAGGCCCCCAAAAAGTTTGTTTCAGAAGAAAATGTGAAAAAAAGCAAATGCAAAATGCATTTTTTTAAATGCTAATGCAAAATGCAGGGGTTTTTTTATTGCATTTTTTACCCAAATTTTTCATTTTTTTGGCAGAACTTTTATTTTTTTTTGATAATTTAAAACAATTTCAAGCGAGTAAAAATGTAAAAAAATAATGCAGTAAAAGACCAATTTGTGTGTGGTCTTTTGAGACAAACTTTTTTTCTTGGTCTAATAAAGACAAAAAATTTGATATTTTAGTCGTTATTGTCTATACAAACACATAATGCAACACATAATTGAATGGAGGGTCATATCTTTGAGCACTATTTTCCTCAATTGCAAAAAATAACGTATGAAAATTCTACAAAATTTCACTTTTAACCCATTCCTGTGCATTCCAAGTATATTGACTCTTTTGCAGCACCATTTGCTCGCATGTATAGTTTACTAGCCAATTTACCAACACAACTTTGCACAAATCTCAAATTTTGAAAATAGTGCTCTTGAAAAAAGTCCCATTATTGCCATAAGTGATGCTAAACAAATTCATTTTATAGTCTATTGTGGGCACCAATGCCTGTGGCTCAGAACCTAGTAAATTAAAGCCATTGGTTACCTTGCTTTTAAATGTGCTACATACATGTACTTAAAGGCACTATCAGTGATTTGCTAAATCAGTCAATCAAAAAAAAATCATCAAAATCAGATTTTTGCATGTCTGTAACAAGTTTAGCTATGCTAACATACTCTGCAAGTGCTAAGACTGAAAGCAACGTAATAAGGACAGAATCTGACATTTTAGTCAATGCTGTCCGTACGGACACTTTCTACAACATGTAACTGAATGGAGATTCTTATCTTTGAATACTGCTGTTTTCTTCCTTTTCTGTCAATATTTCAATTACAAAAACTAGCTTATGAGATTTTCTACAAACTTATCCTTCACTTTTAAGTTAATTTTGCAAATTTCAAATATTTTGAATCTTTCGAGTGAATCAGTGATAGTGTCTTTATTAGCCAATATTTTTAGAACATTGTTGACTGCAGGACAGAGCCAAAACATAGTACAATGTTCCAAGACTTTTGGGGGGATTGTAGTTAAGGCTATAGCCGGGAGCGTGCTGACGTCACATCGCGGTGAAAACAAAGGGGAAGCCCAGGGAATCCCCGAATCGCGTTGAAAACAAACTGCGCAAATTGCTTCTTCAAGTTCACTGCACATCGTATGACACTATGTGTGCAGCACGCATCGAATTACGCACGTTGTTGCCATGCCGTTGCCAAGCAGATTTTGTTGAACTCCCGGATGTCCGCTCCCAGCTATAGGATCAGACACAGACAGATTACCAGAAGGAAGATAAAAAACATCAGAATGATAAAGGCAATAAGCATTGACAGGATGAAGGCACATGATATGACCAGAGAGAATACCACTACTGTCGTCAATGCTGCCCAGGCGACCACAGGCATGTCGTCATATTGCTCATCTTCAGGGTCTGTGGTTTGATCATTTTCTTGACCGTTACCAATGGGCAGCTGAAATATAACAACATTTTTGGTTAAATTTAATGAGCAGAATGAGCATGACATTAACTAATCAAATTTGAAATGTAATGATCCACAGCCTCGTCCCCTGATTTACCTGAAAGAATATGAGATTTTTACTGTTGGCTCAAGTAGAGTGTCTGCCTAATCTTATGTGCAATTCTATCATATCTGGAAGAAATTTGTAATTTTGTATTTTCTATCTGAAACTTTGGATATAACCTATTCTTGAGGATATCTAGTGAATCATAAACAAAAATAAATGTGATAGGATCACAAAATATACATAACATGTCATGTTCAAATCTACTTTCTCAATTTTGTTTCTATTGGGACTTTGCAATCGTATTTAATTCTGTTGATATCATGGTGAAAATGGTATATTGCTTTTACAAAAATGAGGAGTCCCAGTTTTAGTTAGCCTGCTTTTCAGAGGTCACCGGTTTGAATCCGGCCAAGTGCACATGGGTTTTTTCAACACTTGTGTGTGTTGGCTATCTCTAGGGAAAGATTAATAACTGTTCATCCTTGTCTACCTGGAGAACTAAGTAGTTACAATTTCAAATCCCTCACTAGTCTAGTGGTAAAGAATGCTTCTTAACCACTACTTGTCACAGGTTCGAACCCCCACTCTGCTCAATTTTGAAATTAATTTGTTAAAATTTTGTTCAAGTGAAATTAAATAGATGCTATAGTGTAATTTCACAAGCTAACAAGTTAATTAGGGATTCAAACATATTACAGAATGGTTCATCACAAATCAACAGTGATGCATCCATGCGTCCGCGTATTTTTGTCCTGCAAGGGTGGTTTTAGCCGCCCGAGCGGGATGAAAATACGTGGACGCATCGGATGCAGAGTTGTTGATTTGTGATGAACCACTCTGTAACATGTTTGAATCCCTTTCAACAACAAAAATCCTTTTGAAAACTTATTAATATCATGTATAGAGGAACATAATTATTTTCACTATAACACTAAAATGTTCCCAGTTGGGCAGAAATCTTTCCTCATAATATATTTAGCAAAATCTAAAGCAAAACGATAGTTTTGGCATGCTTGGTGCTTTGCAGTTTGCACCTGGTGTCCTTTCGCGTACTTAAGAGTTCTAAACGTGAAGAACAGCGCGTCGACTTAAGCGTACCACGTAAGCTCGCTTCCGTGAACACTGCGCCGGGCGTGATGCGCTAATTTGCATATCAACTGTGGGTTGATAACGAATCAACAACAGTACTCTCCTGTACAAGGAGATACGGTGAGTTGTTGAACTACAAGTTATTTACGGAAAAAATATCGCATACTGTAGAGTTGAAAGACACAGAGGATATTTTGAAAAGGTCATTGAAAAGTAGAAATTATATAAAGAGACAAAAACACACACAAAACAAAACAAAAAACAAACAACCAACCAAACAAACAAAGTGTTTAGAAATTGAAACAAAGTAAAAAAGCAAAAAGTATAAATTCTATTAAAGGGCCAAACACAAATGAAAAATAACATCAAAACAACAAGACAATCCAAAAATAGTTCTCCAAAAAAGAATGTTTTGGAAGATTAAAAGGCCCCCCCAACAAAAAGTATTTAAGATATTGGAAGATGATTAAGGTCAGTATGGAAAATTTTTGATAGTCTTTAAAGAAGAGAGGGTCAAAAATAAATTTTTAGAAAAATCAAGCGGTAAACTCATGAAGAAAGCACTGGTATACCTTTGGCCCATACAGTATACTAAAAATCAAAAGTAATCCCATCTTTGTGTCTTAGCAAACTCCATTGAATTTGGGTCAAATGGTTAAGTTGTTCCTTGAATGAAATCTGCTTTTTTCCCCTTGTAACATGAACAGACTTGGTTTTGCACACAATAACATGTGTTTTGTTGATGTGTTATGTTAAAGACAGCCTGTCCATGTTAAAAGTAAGAAAAAACACCGATTTTATTACAGAGACATGAGGACATTTCCAGAAAGAAGCGCCCTCCATTTTTTTTAACCCTGTTTTTTTTTTTTTGCATATTTGGAATGCTTACCATTCTATTATATCACACCTCAAGTGAATAAGCTGAATACACCGTCTTTATGTAATAAGATGATGATTTAGTATTTTCTGCCGTGCACGACAGAAATTCAAAGCATGGTTTTCTGTAGGGATGATTGCGATAGCAGACAAGCTCAAAACAAGGTTTGCAGTTTTCTTTTGTACTTGAATGTCCAATAAACTTTCAAATCATTTTCGGTAGGTGGTCTAAAACTGATACAGTGCAATTTGAGAAAAATTTTTATCCTCAGAAAATCTCTCGGTCACCTTTAAATAAGGGACAACTCAATCATTTAAGAGCCAAATTCCAATGGGTTGCTTTTTTGAAAAAAAGATAAACCGCAACTTTTTAAATTATGTATAAATAATATGAATAAAGGGTTATTTAAAGACCTGAAATGGGGCACTTTTAGGGTAATTTTTGGGACACACTGCTTGATGAACAAAAAGCAACTTATCATTTGATACTTCACCAGGAATGTGGCCTAGCTCCATTGTTTAGAATCTCGGACCACAACTGTTGGGGTGACATTACCTCTTCAATGGTCAGATAGGTGTTGTCAACTTCTGAAAATTCTAAAGCCTGTCCATGTTAAAAGTAATAAAACACAGATTTCATTAAATAAGGAACAACTCAGTCATTTGGAACCTGAATTCAATGGGGTTTGCTCTTTGAAAAGCTATAAAAAATACTTATTAAATTATGTATAAATAATTTGGAATAAATGTTTATTAAAGACATGAAATGGGGGTGCTTTTAGGGGATTTTTTGACACTCTGCTTGCTGAACAAAAATACTGGATAATGTGACTTTCCTCCATTGCTTAGACTCCCGGACCACAAGTGTTGGGGTGACCAGGGCCGTACACATTTATGGGTGGTGCGGGTCTTCGAAAAAGTGGACCTTTTTTTGGAAAAATGGACCTAACCCCCTAAAATGGTCCATTTTTGGATGTTTTGAACATCTTATCACCAAAAAGTGGACTTTTTCGTCATATTTTCTCTAAATTTTGTACCTTTTTATCAAAAAAGTCGGCAAAAAGTGGACCTTTTTCCCCTTTTGTGGGGTTTGCTCTTTTGAAAAACTATACAAAATACTTATTAAATTATGTATAAATAATTTGGAATAAATGTTTATTAAAGACATGAAATGGGGGTGCTTTTAGGGGATTTTTTGACACTCTGCTTGCTGAACAAAAATACTGGATAATGTGACTTTCCTCCATTGCTTAGACTCCCGGACCACAAGTGTTGGGGTGACCAGGGCCGTACACATTTATGGGTGGTGCGGGTCTTCGAAAAAGTGGACCTTTTTTTGGAAAAATGGACCTAACCCCCTAAAATGGTCCATTTTTGGATGTTTTGAACATCTTATCACCAAAAAGTGGACTTTTTCGTCATATTTTCTCTAAATTTTGTACCTTTTTATCAAAAAAGTCGGCAAAAAGTGGACCTTTTCCACTTTTGTGGAATTTGGGGGGGGGGGTGCGACCACACCCCCTGTGTATGGGCCTGGGGGTCACATTCACAGCTGTTTGACCCGTGCAAATCATCTCTTTTATTTTTAGAGCGATTTTAAGCAGTGGTGACACAATTTTTGACAACTGATTATAAGTAGGGCATGCAAAAATCAGAAAAATCCAGTGTGGGAATTTTGCCATATAGGCCTACAAAGGTCATGATTTGTATGTTATAGCGCCCTCAATATGCCCATTTTCCATAGAGAGAGTTGTGTTAAACTAGATTTTTAAGAAAAGTCATATTTGCCCCCAATGAAATTTTGTAAAATTTACGCAGGATGAAGTCGGCGGCCGAGCGGTCTAAGGCGCTGAATCGTCGGCAGAGTATAAGATCGACCGAGCGGCCCTGGTTCGAGCCCCGCGAGAGTCAGGTTTCTTGGTCATACTCATATAGTTCCTGTAAGGTCGGAAATTACATAATTGCGCAGCAGTGTGATTATGGAATTTCTCCTCGCTCCCACCCATTGCGTAAAATGTGCAGGTGTATGCAGTGGGTGTCCGGCACCTCATGGTTCGGAGAGTCATGTAAGCTGTTGGTCCCATGTATCAGAGGAGTAATTCCTGAACACGTAAAAAGTAGCAGACCTTATCGAAAAGAGTAGGGGACCATCCCGGGTCTGTTCCTGCACACATTACTCTAAGGTACCAGGGTCCCTTCCAACCCAAACTAGGCCAGCGTGGAAGGTATAGGCCGAAATCCAGCATGGAAAACAATGTGGGCTTTGTCCAAGTGGAAAGACAAAAGGGCTGATTGATGATGATGAAGTCGTGGTATTATAAATATACCAAATTAGTTTTCAAAGTCTGTGCCATTGATATTTTTTTGTTTTATTCTTGTGTTATCATAAAAATGAGGACTTTCCCTTACCTCTTCATTGAGATAGGTGTCATCATCTTCTGGAAAATTCTAAAGTCTGTCCAGGTTAGACAGTACTAAAAACAAGATTTCATTAAATAAGAGGGAAAAAACTCAGTAATTGGGGTTTGCTCTTTAAAAAACTATAAACAATACTTTTTGAATTATGAAATTATTTATAAATAATTTGAAACATAAAAATTATTAAAGGTGCCAAGCGAGAGATTTTTGAGGCACCCCAATATTGTTTCATAATAGTAATTTAATATAGAATAGACCTTCAAAGATATTTCTTACCTTGCATTTTGCTACAGAACATGTATTTTGATGTGCTTATATTTCAAATATAAAACATAGGCCGAATTTTGTATTTGCTCCTATACAAAATAGAAATTTCACATTTTTGTACCAAAGAAAACGTTCTCAGCCTTAATCTTTCAGATGGGAAATTTTTGATGGAAAGCTTTACATTCTTGCGCCAAAAAATTTCAGTACCTTTTTGGATCTTTTAGGGACACCTAATTGTGAAGTCTCTCATTGCCCTGTAAAGACCTGAAATGGGGGTGATTTTAAGGTGGTAATTATTTGGGACCACTCTGCTTGCTGAACAAAAAAAGAATCAATTTTATAATTTGATGCTCACCGGATAATGCGGGCTCAGCTCTATTGTTTAGACTCCCAGACCACAACTGTTGGGTTGGACATTACATTCAATGGTCAGATAGGTGCCGCCAACTTCTGAAAATTCTAAAGTTGTCGGTTAGAAGTAAAAAAAACACAGATTTATTAAGTAGGGGACAAATCAGTCATTTGGGATCGGAAAAGTCACTGGGATTGCTGTTGTGAAAAAGCTATAAAAATTACTTTTTAAAATTATGGTAAAGTAATATGAAAAAAATGTTTATGAAAGACCCTGAAAGTGGGCGGTTGCTGTTAGGGTAATTAATTGGAGACTCTGCTTGCGAGACAAAGTGTATATTTTGATGCTCCACCGGATAATGTGGCTCAGCTCTATTGTTGGCTCCGACGCGCAACTGTTGCATTTCCACTTCAGTGATCGGATAGGTGTTGCCATTTTCTGAAAATACATATAGATGTGATGATTGTGCAAAAACTATTTCAAAGAATGCTTATTTAAAATGATTATTGTTTTTATTTTTTGCTTTTTTTAATTTTTGGGGGGGGGGCTTTGAGGCCCAAAAATAGGGTATCCGGAACTAGGTTTTCAAAACAAATTCACACAAACAAAGCTGCGATTTTCCCATCAATTTCAGCTAAGTTTTGAGATGTTTTGAAGAAAATTAGGTTAGAAATTTGATGACTTTGGACATGAAAGTAGGTTCTCTGGACCTAAAAATGGGGCGGGTTATGACACACAAACAAAACTGAAAAAAGAGCCTGAAAAAATGAGGGTCGTATATGTGGCACATACCCATACTTCTTCCCAATGTGAGACCACCCCCCACGGTCACTTTAACAAATTAGTTACCAGTATAGACCGTATTAGTAGCCAGCCACATGTTGGTGGCATTCTTGGAGATTGTGGCCCGAAAAAATTCATGCTCCAGGGAGCATATATTTTCCAACTCGTCTCATAGGGGCGCTATTCATTATAGGTGTGGCTTTATTCCGTTAATGTTATATTGAAGTATTACAAAGAACGACTTTCTGCCGGGGATCGGATTATTGCGTGGCGTTGGTTGTGTGGAGCTCGTCTTGTATCTAAAGGTCGTTGGTGTGGTTCGAATCCCACTCCTGGAACAAAATTTCTGTTTATTTAGTTTATGATTTTATTTGTATTTTAGAGTTGGAGATTGGATCATAAAAAATCAGAGGTGTGGATTTGAAGTAGAAAAATATTAATAGCTGCCTTATGAGATAATAAGAATGGTCATGGTCCTGGAGCATGATTCGGGCCACAATCTCCGACGTGCTGGTGGTGGGACAAGGATACACAATTCCAGTATACAATACATCACCCAGAGGGTGTGTGAATCAATCCTGATGATTGCAATGTTCCATATACTCTACTGGACTAAAACACAGTCAGTACTTAGGGATAAATAAAATAGTGTTTTAAGGTTAAGAACCATATAGAATTTCAATAATCATGCTTAAAAATGCCCTCCTAAGTACTAACGCGTTGTGGCCTAAAATGAGGGTTCACGTCAGGATTTTTATTTGTGTTAAGAATAGGATTTTTTATGGGATCACATGCCTTATTGAGGTGTGAAATTTCCCAAAACTGTGGCCATTGTGTGGATTTTGACTCAAACACCCTATGATGTCATTAACCTGTCAATGCTCTCTAAACATGGATAGAGGACAGCATTATCAATGTATTGTAGTCCTGGAATATATGATTCTGCCACACCAACATGTCTTGGTGGCTGACTACATATTGAATACGGTAGTAATGTAACCCCACCATCTTACAATTGAGTATATTCTTTGTGGTTAGCTTTCTGAAGCTGCAGTGTTATTTATTTCTATGATTCATCACAGAAGTAGAAGTGCTCAACGTACCTTCTTCATAATAGCTGTCAGTCTCTCTAACTACCATAGAGCTGAATTTCCTGCAAGCCACATTTCAGTCATCTGATTATATTGATATGGCAATGCAGGGCTGTGCCTATCTGTGGGCCTTCTCTGAAATTAAATAGCATTACCAAGTTACCATCTTGCTCTAAAAGAGCTGGAAATATTATTTTGGTGTGTTGTGTAATTTGAGGGGATTCATAGTAAGTTTTTAAAAAGGCGAAGCATTTATGTGTGGCCAGTGGAAAAGTGCAAGGACTTGTGATCATTAGACCATGAATGTGAGTTCGAGCCCTGCTCTGGTCAACGTATTTGTGTCCATGAAGGCAAGATGCTTAATCTCAATTGCCTCTTTGCCCAAGTGAAATCTTGGGAGTGTTCTGGGAAAATATAATCTAAGTGATGATAGGCATGTGGCGTTTGTAAGGCATGTCTTTGGAGCAGCACCAAGATGAAGGAAATGATTTGATGATTTCAAGGCAAGAGTGATACTAATATTAAACAGTGTGTGAGACTGCTTATCGGGTTTAATTGTGACATAAAAACTGGTTATTATTAACAAAATAATTGGATTAATGGGAGCGGCCATGTTACCAACAAATAAAGCAAATGTGATGGAATGATAGAATTTTAGCGGATAATAATTATAGTGTGTCTCACAGAATGTCACACTATCATAAGATAACGTCAGATTGGCGGCAAGATTTTGGGTAACATGATGCATCCATCATCTCCCTTTTGAATTTTTCCTTCTAATTAGCTAATTAATTTAATGTAATATCACTGTTGGGAATCATTTCAATATGATTGATGGCTTTTGTAAACCAAAACCAAAGCATGTTATTTCAGTTTAAAGGTGCTTGTTCCAATTTTATGTCTATTGTGTTCTGTACTTTGATATAAGAGCCTGGCACTTGCACATATGCCCCATCAAGTACCATGGGAAACAACAATCTTGCAGTTTTTTATGGTAGAAGCAATAATGCATATTGCAAAGCCCTATTTACTAATCTATTTAATACCGTGCTAGTATTGATGGTTAACCATTAGACCAGCAGTTGTTGTCTCTATCTTGGGAATGAAATGTATTTGAAAGCTGAAATTTTAGAATGACATGATGAGAAAAATACAGCCTTTCATCTGCAAGCAAAATCAATACTTCTCTGTAAATTGGAGGGGGGAGGACTCCCCATGACGATCAGAACATGCACCTTTAATATATTATTAGTTTAGTTACAAAACATTTTTAATAGAGTTGTTTTTGTCTTGTTTTTTAAGAAAGCGATAATCTCAATAGATACTTCAAGAGATACAATTTCCCAATTATGAGACACACTGTAGAGCCCTTCTTGAGGTGTACATGTAGGTAAGCATTTTGAGCAATGAATGTTTTAGAATATGGGCAAGAAGTATCAGTTGAATGATCTTAGGGTCTAAGGATTAATGCATACAGGACATTGTGATAAAATTATAATATTATCACAATTCAAATTTATTATTCTAATTTGTCATAGTAGGGCAACAAAAGGGTACAAAATCCAATCTTTATGTGTAGCATCCAAAACTTGCCATTTTATACCCATCTTGATCATGACTTGAACATTGCATATTAGTAGTGTTCACTTGCATCACAGCTGTTAGTAACTGTTAGTGGAAGTGCAGTCTTTAGTACACAGAGTTAAACAATTTAGTTGAAAACAATTTTCTGTTATTCACATATCGAGGGTTGAAAACAGAAGGCCGTCACTCAGCACTGAAAGAAATATTAAAGAATTTCTTTAATTCTGCTGTTCAGAATAAAATTGTTCTTTGGTTTATATAATGTTTGCTTACAGTACCATATTGAGCTTTATGTAGATTGTTATGACGTCTCGTGGGTGTCAAAGGTCCGAATACCGTTCAAAACCTGCGGACCACACCTGTGCAACACAGTGTGCACAAGTGATCTAATTTTTATATATTAACAGATTTTAATGATTTGTATTGGTTCAAGAATTTGGTATGTCCAAAACAACATTACATATATATAGTAAAATTACACACAATTTTAATATGATTTATACTTAATTGTAAACAAAGTATTCCACTATGTCCAAGAGCGGTGGCGTTTCACGAGGTTATGCCTCACAGTGAAGACTCCAAAATGACAGCACATAAGTTCACATAAACCTCCTCAGGTAATATATTCCAATGGAAGCCTCTCAGTCCTGAAGGTGATTTTGTCCAGCAGTTCAAGACGACGGGTTGTTCCCTCGACGACACTAATATTCTGCAATACAGTCAGGTTTCTACCACCATCAGTCTGTCGCTAATGTCCTCATTTAGGACAAAACTGGAATCACCGTTTGGATTCCAAACTAAAGCTCTTTTGGCTTAAAAGACGAACAGCAAACAGTTTGATTAGCTTTCAAGCTCCGACGGTCTCCAAAGTTATTATAAATCCGTGGCCTTTATGTATAACCACAAATCTACCATCATTTAGATTAAACTACTATAAGTATAACCATACGTATAGCTCCAGATTTACAACTGCGGGCCAATCTCTGGCAGTTCGCCTTCATATATCCACAATATTTCATAAAGATCCCAATCCTTAAAAGAACATTACACCACAGCATCATGCATAAACATATCCTTGCACTAGCTGACCAATTGGAATTCACATCAATTACATCACACGATTTACATCACTTCACATATATAACTATATGGGTGAATTACCTATCCCTCCACATTTTTTTATCTTACAGCATAACAGTTGACTCGGTTTCTAAGTTTACATTTTGGGGAATTCCTCACTTCTCCTATTGTGCAATCTTACGGGTGCACCTTGCACAACAACACTAGATGGTGAATCCCTGACTCTTTTTTATCATAACAAAGTATTTTCCCATGAGAATCTTTTCTCAAATACACTTGAGAAAATAATACTTATCAAAACTTTGAGGGTAATATAACTTGCTGGTAATGTTAGATACCTATACTTATTAAAGACATGCAAAATCTATTTTTTATTGTCTTGTTTTTATTTTCCATTATCTCTAGACATGGTGCAACAGAGATTTTGAAGGCCCCAGATATTGTGTCATAATATTACTTTCCATAATAGATTAGACACTCAATAGATTTCTTACCTTGTATTTTTGCTACAGAATGTCTTACAAGCAAGAAAAAAGGTGAATTTGATTTGCCTGTAATTTCAATAAAACAGGCTGAATTTTTGTATTTGCTCCTGTACAAAATTAGAAATTTTCACATTTTTGGTACCAAAGACATTTCTCAGCTTAATCCTTAAAAAGAGAATATTTTGATGAAAGCTTAGATCGGGGCATATATCAGCACTTTCATTTGTTTAGGACACCTGCTATGTGAACTCTCTCGTTGCACCTTTTAATACCAATGAAAATCTAATTTCCCAGTGGAACAAAACACTTTTCTTGTTTATTTTCAAATTTCCAACCCTCCAAACAAATTTTATTATTGAGGTGACCTTTGCTGGTGTTCAATTAACTGTAACTATTGTTGTTAGTAAAGTTCAGTTAACTATATGGTTAGAATTTGGATAACAAAGAACCTCACCTATCCTAGCTCCACGCAGACTTTGTTTTTCAAGGGTTTTGAAGCATAAGTTATTGGTCATAGGGTGTTGATATAGGTGGGCCATGGGTAGCTGGTCCTTTTTCAGTGACATTCAGCCATTCCTGTAGCTGAAAACAGTAAGGATATACCCCACCTTCCACCCAAGACTACCTCCATGTGCTCCAAAATGTCTTCTGGTCCAAGAAGTAAAGAAGGAGCTACAGAAGCTTAATGACAACAAAGCCTCTGGTCCAGATGAAATTCCAGCTATCATATTCAAAACTGCTGCTACCTAATCAGTACAACTGTGCTTCAACAAAGGATATATGCCTGAACAGCAGTAGAAAGTAGCTGATGCAATTCCATGCTTCAGGAAGGGTGATGAACATTTTTCTCTGCAATACCATCAATGACAGGAAAGAATTCCGAGTGGTGTGCCTGGATATCAGCAAAGAATTTGATAGAGTATGGCATCCAGGGCTCCTGCCTCAACTCTATGCCCTCAGATTTACTGGTAAGCTGCTTGACTGGTTGGCATACTACTTAATGGGTCGCTCCTTGAAGGTTGTCCTGAACTGTAAATCCTCCAGTACCAGCAGGAAATCTATCAATGCAGGTGTTCCACAAGGTTCTATCCTTGGTCCCCTTCTATTCGCAATTACATTACCCAGGGCTCTCAAACACTTTCATCTTATATGCTGACATTTTCACCTCATGAATTTCATTAAGTCTAATAGAGGATAGAAATGCTGCTGCCGCTGTTGCCCCTCTTGACCAGGATTAGAGCAAAATTGATCTGAGCATGGCTACTTTTGGGAATGTTCTCTTTATCAACTAAAAATGCAAGGCTGTCACCGAATCCAATCCGATAGATGCGTAAGACATCCATCCTACCCTCCAATTCGTGGGTGCGGCACTCACAGAGGCAGAGAATGTAGATCTTTTTGGCCTCACTCGGAGCAAAGATTGCCTGGTGGCATGATATTACCAAGATGATTAAGTCTGTAGCCCAGCATATTGGCTTCCTCCATAGACCTTCACCCCATCTTGGTAGTTCCCACTGGAAGAGTGGTGATCTATAAGCCTACAGTTAGATCCAAGATGGAATATGCTAGTTGTGCTTGGAAACCCTTACAAGAGGAGCATGATGATGATCCGTCCCAGCACCTCTTGTACCAATTGTCGTTTGCAGTTGGGACCCATACCAATTTGAGCCTTTGGTTGTTGATGGTAAAGAGCAGGAAATGGAGGTTGATCCCGGTGAAGAAATAGATTAGACTTCAAGAATACCGATTGGTAAATACTTTTTGTTACTTCTTAACCATATAAATCTCCCACCAACCTACACGATTGTATAACTCCCATGCCAGAACAAACAACATAAGCAAAAACTTTGGACTTGTCGTGCTGTCCTGCAGCCATGTATATTGCTTGCATGTTTTGCTTGTATACTTATCAGTTTTGACCCTATTTCTTCAAGTATTTCAAAGAGTTCATCAGCATCCTTCCTTTTTGTTCTTACTTTCGCAGTTAGCTTCATAATCTGACATACCTGCATCTAGGTAATTACTCAACAAAGGCCAATAGTAGGTTGTGATCTACGTCATTCTTAGGTGGAATTTTTTGCACACAAGCAAAGTTATATTTTGTATCTAACAATAGTTCGTCTTCTCATAGTTTTACTCTAGTAACAATGAATCTCTTCTTTCTAGCTTTGTGTTGGTCCATTTGATTATCCACTTTTAGTGACCCTGCTTTTTGTGTGTTCATTTGCAAGATGGCCCGTAGGGAATTACTTTGGTAGTGTGTTTCCCCTATTTGTCTGTGTGGGTCTGGTGGTAAAAATGTTTGAAAACCAAAATGTTAACACTAAACATAATTGCCCCGTTTCCTTCTTCTTCTACATACACATGCCCTATTTTCAATGCCACTTGCATGGAATGGTCCTTGGGTAGTGCCCCACAGTTTAACCCCTCTCACAAGTGGGATCAAAGGTCTCTAGAGTCTTGCCCCAAACTTGTACGAATGATAAAATTGCTTGTGGTATCCACATAATATGTCAATTATTTTCCTATGACAGTAATTGTATTCCTTGCATGATTCTTTGGGTAGTTCCCATATTGGTACCATGACCTTTTGTGGCCCCAAAAAGGTCAGAATTATGAAAATTGCAGTGCTGCATCACTCTACACTCACACATCCACGCTTACCCACTCACAACCACAGACTTGCTTACAATACCTACTGACGACACCCTCCTAGTATAGGCCCACATGTTTGTTTCCCCTAAAATAGCTTGAATTGGTGGGGGATTATAATATAAAACACATAACATCAAAATGTCACCTTTTCATGATTAACTATTTTATTATTTTCACAGTGTCAATGAGGCTGTGTGATCAACAAAACCTGCAAATGAACTGAAGCACAGAACCAAATATTTTTTGTACATAAAATCCCAATAAAACCTACTAAAGCATATTTTATTTTACAAAAAATGCATGGTAAATCAACAATCGATGTTTTGTAAAAACTTAGGTCGAATGTAATATGATTTTCTAGGCTATTGTCAGATTATTTAAAAACTGAGGAATCGAACATGGGTACTATAAAAGAATTTTTTGTAGATGAACCATTTTATAGACATTATAGCTGTTAGTAAGTCCTCTCCAGTAGCTATTAATGCTGTCTTGCATTAAAAGCTTGTACGTTGGAACCATACTTTACACTCACAGACTCATCATATTAATACAATTACGCCGCTTAATAGACTGAAATACATAGCGCTTGTTTCTCTGGGATCCACTAGGCACAGTCCTGGGGTCCATGTTGGTGGATCTCGCACCTGGATGCCGGGGGACCGGGTTCGAGACCAGTGTTCTTTTTTTTGTCTTTATTAATTAATGGCTCGCCATTTTCTCCGAGTTTCTGATATATTTGACCATATTTTACAGTTATTACTCACCGCTCTCACGTGACTACCTATTGACTGTACATCAAAATACAACCACAATTGGGATTATTAAAAAATGACCAAGAAGGAAGGCATCATCATCATCCTCATCAGCCTTTTTGTCAGTCTATTGTTGGACGAAGCCTCAACATTTTTTACATGCTGGATTCGGGCCTACCCTTCACGCTGGCCTAGTGCGGGTTGGATGGACTCTGTACCTAGAGTGATGAAGTGCATGTAACAGACTCCGGGATGGTCCCCTACGCTTTTCGATCAGGTCGGCAACGTTTTACGTGTTTAGGAATGACTCCCCTGATACACGTGGACCAACAGCTTTACATTCTCCTCCTAACATGAGGCGCGTCACCCATTGCATACACCTCACATTTTTACGCAATGGGGGGAGCGCGTGAGAAATTTCATAATCACATTGCTGGGCAATTATGCAATTTCCCCGACCTTATGAAACTATATATTTGAGTATGACCAAGCAACCCGACTCTTTGCAAGGGGCTCGAACAGGGCCGCTCTATCGATCTTATACTCTTCCGACGTGTTCCGCGCCTTAGACCCGACTACGTCCACCTCAATTACACTGGTAAAAACCTGTTTAGACAACGTGTGCCAAATTAAGTGTTGATGCAATAAACATTTCAGATCTCCTAAACACTTGCCGTCAAATGTCTAAACATCGAATGTCTATTCCTAAACATGTTTAATTTTAAAAAACATGTTTAGATAAAGGTGTTAGATATTAAACAATATTTTAAAATGTTTAGAACGTGGTGGCAAAATATGTTTAGAAAAGTGTTTTAATTTCTTATATCACTGTTTTTACAGTGTATCCTTATATATGCAAGTTGATATACCCCTAGTCTCGATATCATTCTATCATTTCCCCCGCCATTGCCCACATCCAGTTGAGGTAATCAGGGCTGTGTGCAGATTTATTTGGGGTTAGGAAAGTGGACCTTTTTTTGGTTAAAGTTGACCCAGAGGGTGACTGAACACTATCCAACAATGCACTAGTTTTTGGGAATTTCACATCACCTCATATGTCATGTATCCCCACAAAATCCAGTTTCTTAAACAACACATAAAACTATACTTTTTTTTACTATACTACACCTACCTCGTTTTTAGTAGCCCACCGCACTAGTATTTTATGATCATGAAATGCGTGTTTGCAGTCCTCAAAATTCCTTGAGCACTTTTTATATGAATAAGATATTTAGTCTTACTCTGTCTGTATGTCAACTTCTACAACAACATATAGATGAGATTCATATCTTTGAACCACTGCTGTTTTTCCTTTTCTCTTCCTTCCAGCAATTGTTGTCAGACCTATCCTTCATTTTCAAAAAGCTATTCCTACAATTTTTCAAATATTTGGGATCTTTGGAGTGAATCCTGATAGGTGACCAGTAAAGTGTTATTGTTCGCATTTCTTATTTTTTTTCGGTAAGGAGGGGCGGATCCGCCATTGGCTACCCTAAACGCTGACTTGATGAGTGTGAAAATGATACCCTTTTTGGGGTCTTTTGCTTGGTTTGTTTTGTGACCCTTTTTGCGGTCCGTGAGGTCCGCCCGCGGTGTGAAAACCCTAACCCTTTCCTGCTTTTTCTGCTTGCGGATGACAACAGAGTTAGGTTGAGTGGCCCCCCGGGAAAGATAAACAAATTGGTACAGGGAATCCACGCACGAAAAACTCCCATAGCCGTGTTTACCCTATTGACCTCTCATCAAACGTCAATTTTCGGCTATAAAGCGACTGGTTATTTCAAAACTGATTTTTTGGGAAGATTATACCATACCTCTTTCCAAAAAAATTAAACTTTCATATGGTGAAGGCTGTTTTTTTTAGCTACAGAGCACCAAAAGATTTGCATGTTTTCAAAACATCCATGCCTAGTTGAGTGTTACTAGAAATTTTAAATTGCACAGTTTCCCCAAACCCTCAGAAATTATACAAAAATGGCACAGGCAACATCTTTACCACCCAAATGGTTTGTTACTAGTCCACACATTATGATTAATTTCAAATTTCATTTAAAGACACAACTTATCAACAATTTGTGACTCATCATTTAGGCAAGGGCCATATTTGGGACGCCAACACTCTCTCGACACTGACGTCTTCTGCTACACGTAGTTTATTTAGTGGTGGGATTCCTATAGGCACTCTAATTGGTTAAATCTTCTTGATGGGTGACCAGAACATTTTTATTTGGTAGCAACAACAAGTGTTTGCATGACAACAATTATAGGTGAGTGAGCACCAATTAGTTTACAGTTGCCTTGCCATAGTTATTCCTTTTTATATGCAAAATAAAATATGGTGCCATGCCATGCCCAAATTAGCTCAAAAGGCCCCAAAAGGGTTGAGATTATTGCATCATATGAACTGATAGCACTAGGGTGTGCCTAGTCTCTGGGGCCAAGTCTGCCAAGTCAATTTGATTGTCTCTGCAAGTTTTAGTATTTAGAATTTGATGTAATTTTCTGGTTCTTTCTGAAACAGAATAGATTAGTGACACTGTGAAATACATTTTGACGCAAAATTAACATTTGCGCAATATCAAAATGCAAATGGAATAAACTAAAATTAAGAAATAAAGGGTGATGCAGTATCCTTTATGGGCGAATAATGTGTCCGAGGTCGGAAAAAAATAAATAATGGACGAGGCGCAGCAGAGTCCATTTTTTTATTTTTTTCCGGCCAAGGGTACATTATGAGCCCATAAATAATACTGCAAACCCTTTATTTCTATTCTATTACTGAAAACAGCGTGATATCGATGAGAAAAATATATTCGCGACCGCATTATTGCAAATACTGGGTTGGGACCAGGGAAGTAAACTGCTCGCATCATAATGTGCGTGGCGCGGGTGAGGAAAATAAGGGATTCAATGTCGGGTGAAGATGGGTGACGCGCCAGCGGTATCATGTGGGTGGAGTGGTATAAGACTAGCGGCAACTACAAATGACGCAGCAAGTTGCGCTCGCGCGGGTACATATGTCCCGTGCATATACCTAGGTAGAAGTAGACCATCCTGCAAAGGTCGGCAATACAAAATGCACATTTAATGCAGGTTTGTACAAAGCATGGGAGAAGGGACACTGCTTCCAAAATAATTAGTAAATTTTGAAAAATATGCCATTGGTTTAAGAAAAAACACTATTTAGTATATCATCAATGATTTTTGGCTCTTGTAAGTGGCAGAATATTATCTCAAACCTTGTTCCTGGACAGGAAAAAAATGTGGGCAACCTGCTTTGCCTGCAACATGTTCCTGCAGTTTTTTTGGGAAGTCCTGAAAGGATAAATGTACTTTCACTTTGAAAATAATGCATGTGAGGGACAATATTTTCAACATTGTGGACTTTTATCATAGCATTAATTTAAAGGGATTAGCACCAATTTACTAATCCGAAAGAAACATCAACAAATCATAAAAATATCATTTTTTGTATGTTTGTTTACTGTCATTGAATGTGACATAACCTGCAAGTGGTTGCCTTGAAAACCGTGTATTTAAGACAAGGCAGTAGTTTTAATCTAATTCTGTAATTTCAATATATGTGCGTATCAAATCTGATTTGACCATGATCATACAGTGTGACCTCAAACCCAAAACATTATTGATCTTTGGATATTCTTACTGGTGTAAACCACAATCAGCTTTTTAGTGAAGATTTTTGAAACGCCGTTGCTGTATGTCGATTTACGGAGACTGTATGACAATTTTCCTCAAATACTTCATTCTTTCACTATTTGTGGTTTGTTTCTACATTGAAGCAGTCATATGGAATTGTGCACACTTTTTTTTTTATCCTGGATTTACCAGTTAAAATGCATTTCCCACATTTTTTCGATCTCTTGCATTAATCGCTGCTAATCACTTTAACAAAAAAATATTTAATTTTCAGGAAAAAAAAACATGTCCAAATGGTATGGACCTTGCGTAGCACACATGGCAAATCTAATTTCCCATAGCTATTGTTTCAGAGACAACCTTTAACCCCTTTGTATTACTCCAGAGAGTGTTTGAACCAAATCCATACTGCTTGCTTGTGCTTATACTGTACTGTACTAAACACTGTCAGTACTGGGAATAACCAGTTTTCAAGAAATTTAGAGCCATAAAACATTAGGTAAAGGGAAGAGGATGGGCCTGTGAAAAAAGGAACAGAGTGCCCATCTCATTTTCAAATGTTGGGCCAGATTCCACTATATAATGTTGCTGTTGGGGGATCGTCCCACCTCTCTGAGTCCTGTTACCCTTCCAAGCATTGAATAATGCCAGTGCCCAGTTATTACACACCTGGGTAGAGAAGGTGTAATTGAGGTAAAGTGCCTTACTCAAGGGCAAAACACATATGCCACACAGGTCTTCAAAATGTTAGAACATAATTATTATTACCAATACAAAACCTATTCCAACATGAACAATTAAAAAAGTCACATTTAAAAAGTTGCAATGTTTTATATTCAGTATATCAAGTAAAGTGTAAATAGAATTTGGCAAAACTGAAATGCATTCAAAAAATGTTTTCTAATAGAGTTACAGAAGAGAGAAAAATGTAATATATTTCAAATCTTTTTCCTTTAAAATTTAAGTCTTCCTTACAGTTGACTGGATTGCAATCAAATAAATCATTGAGTTGTGTAATTTTTACATCTATCTGAGCAACAAGTGAATTAGTGATTTTAAACTCTGTAAAACTATTTGCACCTCTGTAAAACTATGTACAAGATATCAACAATAGGCTCTAAACAGGTTTAAAACTATCAAGTGCTATGTTAAAACAGGCCCCGTTTATCGGGCGGCGTGGTTGCTCAGTGTCTGAGCATTCGCCTTGTGTGCAAAAAAAGGGCCAGGGTTCAATTCCTTGTCACCAGGCGTGATGTCCAGGATTTTTTTTAGCGCTAGGCCTGTTGTGTAATGTCATGTTTAAATTGTTCCCAATGGTTCTACTAGGCGATGCCGTGGTTTTTCTTTCCCACTTTTGAAATATAATATGTTAGATGCGGGTAAGCATCCGTAATGATCTTGTGTACTAAATTGTATCGTTATAGCTATAATAGCCCCCCTCAGTGTACAATGCTCTAGTCCTCATCCTCCTTTGGTATAAGTTGAAACAAAAAGTATTCAGATCTATAAATTGTGAAAACTTTTTATCCCATGAAAATACTGTGCTATACACACAGCATCAAGCACTTTTTTGCTGACACGCCCCTTTTGTGCTCATGCCACCACAGTGTTGTCGCTAGCATGATTTCTCTTTTAAATTAATTGTTCAGCGACTACACAATTTGGCACAAATATAAGTTGTTTTACTCATTTTAACAAAATGGGCCAACAAATATATAGAATTTTACACAATTGAAGAAACTTTTTAACTGCTGATCAAATGTATCCAGTAACTCAAGCACCATAAAACAGCCTTTGCGAGTTTGTCGTTACGTACGGTTAATGGGATGAGGCGCGTGCATTCAGGGGTGTCATGCGCAAACCTTGAGAAAGGAGTGGGCTTGGAAATTTCCATGACAAAAGCCTGAGAGAAGGGATGGACACATATTTCATTTAGTAGAATGTTGTTATATAGAAGTCCCAAGGATGCAAATAAGGTATTACAGTTGATTTCATCATGCGCTTTTTGAAATGTTGTGCAGAGAGCTTGACGGAATAAAGGCAATACCTCATTTGGGCATCCTTGGTACTTCTATATGAAATGTCCTACGGTAGCCCTACGAAGTCCTGAATTTCTAAGTCCCCCCCCCCCCCCCGCAAAGATTATCCCGTGGATTATCATTTACCGATTTGTTAGGTGCTTGGAAAACTACGTACAAATTAATAAGTGATTTTTTATATTTAGACAAATGATGGCTTCTTTTTGATATACTAATAATTGACAAATTCAATAAAGTTTGGAAATTTAATTTTTTCAGTCAAAGAGGAAAATAAACGACAAAAAACAAATTTGGAAAGTTTATAAGCTTTTATAAGTTTAAAAAGGCCATGCGAAAGTTCAAATATTTACTTTTGTAAAGGCAAACAAAACAAATAACACATCATGGTTTTGGGAAAAGTTTGGATGTTTGACATTTTTTAACATCTCGCAATTATTTTAAAAGGCCTGTCAAAATATAACATTACAATACATATCACTCGGCAATTGCCTGTTCAAAATCGATATCTTCCGTCTTTGTTGTCAACAATTTGTTAAGTCGCAGAGTATCCTTCGACTTTAAACAATTCGGACTTCGGTAGGAAGGCAAGGTCTCTACTTGATTTCTGTAGAATGGAATTTTCCCAAGCATGATAAATGATTGCGTAATTGGAAATTCTACGTACAGAAAACTACCTATGTGAGATTTGTTCTCCGCCAATGGAAATTTGATATGTGTATTTCTTTATTTTTTGGTGGATTTTAAATCTTGGTAACTGCCCTCTAATTAAATTAAAGGATAAATAGCATGTCCTCATCCTGTCTTTTCCTGTTTGTCTGTCCCTGTCTTTTCCCATCCTGTATAGTAATTTCACAATAAATTCTATTATTGTTAAGTGGGGTCAAGCTCAAAGTCCACCAGACTTATTGTGGCTTCTCCTGCATTCAATATGTCCATTACAATATGTCGTTTAATAATAATAATCTTTAAAAGTGCAATTATTCTAATATCTGTAAATCCAATTATATCAATTACGAATGTATTGTTTTTGAATAACCCCCCTCCCAGATTTACCCGGAAGTAGTATCATTTTTGATACAAATGAATGGTGGGGGGGGGGGGGCCCATATTTTTCTCATTGTCGTCCTGAAATTTGAGCCCGGAAATTCATTTCCAGATATAAACACAAACTGCTGTTTTAGTGGTTAACCATCCAATATTAGCACAGTATTGATAGGGCCTTTGCAACATGCATTATTGCTCTTACCATCAGCCGCAAGTTTGTTTCCCCCGGTAACTTTGATGAGGTGTAATGTGGCATGGTCCAGGCTCTCATATCAAGTAAGAACACAATTCACATAATCGGAACAAGCACCTTTAAAAATGTTTTTAGTGTCAGCATGAACCAGTTTTTTAGACAGGTGTCTTTGGGTACGAGTTCTCTTAAACGCTTAATAAATGCAATACTGGGGCGCACAACACTAAATCTCTCCACGTTTTGTGTAATGGTGGGTAGTTTCGGTTAAATAAGTCGCTGTAAACCATATCGGTGCGGTATGGTTACGAAGATATTGTTGATGTTGTTAAATGTTAATATGAAAAATGAAAAAAATAAAAAACTTAAAAAAAGCAAAAAATAAAAAAAATAAAGAAATTTGAATCTAGCAAGAAATAAGGCCTTCGGAAGTAACCACATGCTCGGATGCCGCAATGATTTTTAGAACGCGTTGTGTTGAAAAGTGGTGGCGCTGTTTACGTGATGTATCTCGAACTCTATCTGTTTCGGTATCAAATTGACCGAGATTTTTACAAAGTTCCATCTTTATTTGATATAGCAATTTTGGTTTCAAAAACATGAAATATTTTGTCAAGTGGGGTAAAAAATGAACTTATATTAAGCCATTTTACGTGTATTGGGAGGATTATTTGATGGTGTCGCCCTAGATTACGCTTTATTCTGTTATGTAATTATGGTGATGGGCTGTCTCTTTAACTTGGTGGTGACTTTAAGAGACATGAGGAGATTTCCAGAAAGAAGTGCCCCCAATTTTTCTCAAACCCCGGTTTTTTACATATTTGGAATGCTTACCATGTCTTAGATCACACCTGAATTGAATAGCCAAATACCCGTCTTTATGTAATTAGATGATGATTTAGTACTTTCTGTCGTGCACGACAAAACCGTCAAAGCATGGTTTCTATGGGGGAACAGCTTAACGATAGCAGGCAAGTTCAAAACAAGGTTTAGTGGTTTTCTTTGCCCTGTTTGTCCTATAAACCTTCGAAACGTTCTCGGTAGTAGTTCTACAACCCGATCCAGTGAAATTGAGAGAAATTGTACTAAAAAAATCTCCTCCTGTCACTTTAAAGCGGCACTGGACATTTTCACAAAATATGAAATTTCTTTCAATTTGCTCTTTAGATAGTCCGGGCCATTGGAAGAACAGCGATACTATTTTACACATAAATAACATACCCAAACAGATAGGACATTGATAATGAGGATAAAGACATCCAGGTAATTTGGGCCAACTTACGTTTTTCCAAACTTAATCAACAAATGTGTATATTACATGAATCATTTTTTGACTCGTATCACTGATATTAAAACCACAAGGTTAATAGACCGGTCAAAACATTTGTGCATAGCGTGGGAAACATGCAAACAGCGGCGTGTTCTTGTGTTAAACGCCAATTTTGTCTTCGTCTGAATTAAACGTCGCCGGCGACGTTAATATAAAATCCGTCTGTTTACACATAAGGAAGCTTATTTGGTTTTAATCATTTCGGGTGAGGGCTTTTGAATAAAAAGCTTTACAACCTCAAAAATATAGATTTTGAAAAATCTTGGGGTGCCTATTTTCAAATGTGCCTGTCTCTTTAATTTTTTTAAAACATCCCACAAGAAAAAACTTCCCCATAAAGCTTAAAATGTTGCCCATAAAACACTGTATAAATAGGTATACACTAGACAACTCATTTATTTACACACATGCCCATACACCTTAAAGCTTTAAAATTTAAAGTTATTTTTATCAGATTTGCCATTTGAAAATGTGTGTTTTGGAAAGCGAACACCAGGGTTCTCGCTAGGTAAATGTCAGTGCCGGGTACCGGGTGAAATTTAGTGAATGTTAAGAACATTGAACGTCGGCTGATAATGCCAAGACTTAAGTGCTGGGTATACATAGATTCAAAATTTACCTGAGGCCAGGTTGGAAACTAAGAGTGCCATTGGCTCACCAGCCACCGCCCAGTGCAGCTAAAAACCTGGCGAAGGGTTGGCGCATTTGTGGCGGGAGGGGTAACCCCTACCGCACTCACCCCTCGGGTAAGCTTGATATGTGAACTCTCCATGACACCTTATATTATGATTAATACAAACCTTCAGAGCACAATCTAGAAAGCAAAATTTTCCCTGCCCCTTAGTCTGACTCCGAGAAATTTGAACACAAAGTGGCAAAATTGTTTGGCCAACCCTGTTGAGATGCATAACTATTTTATTGTATTCATTAAGTTCCTTCTGTTAATTATAACAGTATACCAAAATAATAGTGTAATTGAAAAATGACAAAAATTATCATGATTTCTACATGGATTTTTTTTTTATACAAGATCACTGGTCATGGTCAGTAAATGTTAACACACATCACAAGATTTTTTTTGTACTGCAATTACAAAGTAATTCCCAAGCTAAGAAAACAAAAAAATCAACTCTGATACTCACTACACTTGACTGAAAGTAAATAAGCAGTTTGTTCCGACCGGGTCCACAGACTTCATCAGCTATTTTGCAAGTGAGGTGTGGAAAGATAATTCAGATTTGGGGAACGATATTTTAATTATGTGAGTGGGTGATGTGGGGGATGCATCCAAGGTGCAAACAAATATTTGTGCTTGTTTTTTGTTGTTGATCAGCCATGCTTGCAGATAAAGTCTGGCCTTCATATCCTTATATAACCAATAGAAAACCCCTATTCAATACTGAACAATTAAAAAGTCACGATTTAAAAAAGGTGCAATAAATTCTTCTTGTTCAGTACATCCAAATAAAGTCTAAATAGAATTTGTCAAAAACTGAAATGCATTCAAATGATTGTTTCTGATAGAGTTATAAGAAGAGTGTTATTATATAAGGGCACATGTGGTGCAGTGGATCAGCGCTCGCTTCGTAAGCATAAGGTTGTGGGTTTGAGCCCCACTGTCTCCAATGTGTTGTGCACTTGGGCAAGGCACTTTACCTCGCTTGCCTCTCTCCACCCAGGAGTATAAATGGGTACCGGCATATGCTTGGAATGCAAAACAGAATCGCTGTGCGGGAGGAGTGGCGAACCCCCCATTATATGGAGGGAGTCTGGCCCAAACGCCAAAGACAGAGAGATGGGCATTCTGCCTGCGGGTGCTGCATTTGCATTGCAATATTTCACATCTTTTTCCTTTAAAATTGAAAGACTTCCGGCTTCCTTACAGGATGACTGGGATGCAATAAAATAAATACACTGTAGATTATTTTTTATGTTGTTTAATTTTTACACGTATCTGGAGCAGCAAGTGAATTAGTGAATTTGAAACCTCTGTAACTACTTCAACCTACAGGGCATAAATAAGCAAATAAGCTCTAAACTGGTTTAAACTATAAATTGAGAACACAAACGTGTTCAGGTCTGTAAACATTTGTGAAAAATTGGTGCCATATACAGCAGTTAACCAACTTTTTGCTGACACGCCCCTTTTGTGCTCGTTCAACCACATGGTTTAGTCTCTTGCGAGATTTCTCTAATTGAAATTGTTCAACAACTACAATACTTTTTTCTAAATTTCAACTACAATACTTGCCAACAAATATCTATCATTTTACACATTTTAACAAAACTTGGCGACAAATACATAGATTTTTACACAATTGAAACTTTTAAACTGCTGATCAAATGTATCCAGTAACTCAAGGACACATGTAAACAGGCCTTGTGAGAGTTCGTTTTTTCAGTAATGGTTGAATGGATGAGGCACGTGGCATCCAGGGGTGTCATATCATGCAGTAGAGTATTGAGAAAGGAGTGCTTGGAAAATTCCATTGACAAAAATCGTTTTGCAACAACAGATTACTTTACAAATTACTCTACAAATTTTGGTGTCATGAGTATTTTTACCATTCGTTGAGCTAGGAAATTTGACTCTGTTCTTTTGATACAACTCGACGAGTTCTACTCAGAACACCATACTTTGCCATACTTAGGACAAATTAATTATCAGTTTGACATTTAAGCAGAAAAATCTGAAAATAAAAAAAAAATGTTTCCACAGCTAAGATGTACATTTAGACTTATATTTCTGTATAAATAATTTTTTTGTGTGTGTGTATTTAAAAGAAAATATACCAAACTCATGTGTCAATACACTTTTCATATGAATAACAATCTTAAAATATTAAAATATTGATTTAGGTAAACTAAAACCGAAAGCTCTGTTTACAGAGTAATGCACATGGAGCCCCAGGCTGATTTTGGGTGTAATTAAAAGGGCTCTATCTGATTGTGTACCTTGACCCTACCAGTCACACCATCATAAGCGAGACTTATAATCGCCATTGTGCAATTGGTATTTTTACAAACATGCCTACAAAATGTTTTGGCTGATTTTTTCTTATTTGTGTCAGAATGAACCAGTTTCTTAGACAACTGTCTTTGGGTGACATGCTGTCTTTAACAGAATAAAGTGCAATACCAGCGCACACAACACTAAATCGCTCATAAAATTGGATCGCATTACAGCCCAAATTTAATTGTCTCGAGCTTATGAGTGTGCTAAAATATTGGGTGAGACAGTCGAGCCCAATATTTTAAAAACTCTAGCGAGACCAATTAAAGGGCGGGCATTCGTGATCCACCGCTCGTCCACCCCCCCCACCGAATTACCTAAAAAAATTGAGATTTTATATCATCTGAACCGTTAACAATTAGTAATCCATGTGTGCACAATCTTACGTGCAAATTCAGTTGCAATTCGCAATTTTGTATTTTCTGTCTGTAAACGGACAAGACGTATAGCACAGTGGCCTATGGGACCGTGGGGAAACGAGCATTTGCTCATAACACAAAACGCAAAGTCGGGATCAGCTAAAAAGTGTGAATAAGCTTATCTTAAGGAGATCTAATCGAACAATTGAATAAAACAGAAGGTTGCTGGAATCACGAAACACCTTCAATATTGGGTGTAAATCATCATTTTATCAGTATCAGGTTTTGGAATCCGATATTTTTAACACACTTGGACTCCTCCCAAAAAAAATGATAATTGTGTAATGGTGGGTAGTTCCGGTAAGAACATAAGATCGACTGTAAGCAATTTGGTGCGGCATGGTACGAATATCATTGTTGCTTGTTAAATGTTAATATGAAAAGAATAATGTAGCAATGATAATAATGAATACTGGAAAATAAGGAAATTGGATCTGGCAAGAAATTTCGTAAGTACCCCGTGCTCGGATATGCCACAATGAGTTTTATGTGTAAAGAGTGGTGGTGCCTGTTCCCGTATCTCGAATCATTCCATGTCTAGGTTATATCAAATAACCAAGATAAGATTTTTACAAAATTTCCATCTTATTTGATATAGAAATTTGTTAAAACTCAATTAGGTAGCTCGCCAGTATAACTAGAACCCTGGCAAACACTGTAAGGTTTGCACATTTGCACGGGAGGGTCACCCCTACCTCCACTCAACCCTGGGTAATTTGATATAGAACTCTTCATGAACACTTTAATATATGATTAAGGTGCGTGTTCCGATCGTACTTTCAGACCACCCTAAATTAGTATCGCTTTGATATCACGAGGAGGTCGTATTTTTACATTGTTGTCCTGAAATTTGAGCCCTCAAATCCATTTCATTCCCAAGATATAAAAAATAGCTGACAATTTAATACTTAACCATCAATATTAGTGCAGTACTCTGGGTACGCCACTGCTAGCACCTTATTTTTGGTGTATGGTTTACTAGGTATCCCCGAGAAAAGCTTATTTCCAGAATTGCAAAGCTTATTTCCAGAATTGCAGTTGATTCTGACAGCGCATTTTGATGATGTGCACTAATGTTTGCATCTTGTTGCCCCATAGGCCATACGGAATTATGAATTTCTTCAAGAGCAGATCAAATTTGCATGTAAGATTAGGCACACATACTATATTTAGACCAACGGATCAGACGATATAAAAATCTCAACTTTGTTGAGGTCAGTCGGGTGGTGGGGGGGGGGGGAGTGGATGAGACTGTCAATCCCAAAATGCCCCTTTAAGCTACAGTGCCAGACTCAAATCAAAGTAAACCATTTTTTTATGAAAGAAATCTAAACACAAACTTGCTTTAGCCGACCCTGTGAGCTGATGACTAGTTTTATGGTATTCATTAAATTCCTTCTGTTAATTATAACAATGTAGAAAGTAATAGGGTGTATGTACATTAATAGTGTATCAAAAAAGACAAAAATTATCATGATTTTTACATGGATTTTTTTTTAAATACAAGATCTCTGGTCATGGTCAGTAGTTGTTAACACACATCACCAGTGTATTTTACTGCAATTACAAAGTAAATCCCAAGCAAAAAAGTCACTTAACTCTGATACTCACCGTCAAAGCAACTCAGCAAATTTTTCCAACCGTTTCCACTCACCTCCCAAGCTATTCTGTAAATGATGTGGAAAGATGTGGGGAGTACTAATTTTAGGTATGTGAGTGGGTTGATTGATTGTTGATTGTAACCAGGATGGAATTTGAAAAGAATGTAAATAAATATTTGTGCTTGTTTTCTTTTGTTGATCAATGATGCTTGCATATATTAAATTTGTAACTCCTACATTTTTGTACCTGCTTTTATCTCCCTTTCAAGAAAACAAGCTCAACCACACCAGTTCAGTGAATGCCTTTAAGAAGGTTCTTAAGACACATTTGTTCCCAAATGATCTTGTTATTATGTTGTTTTATGTTACTACTCTTGGTATTTTGGAAATATTGTTTATGACATTGTTTTACAATATTTTTATGATGCATTTAGTTAGTTAGTTAGCCCAAAGTTTTAAATCCGGTTTTGTCCCCGTAAACGAGGGTGGCCGGATACACCTCACCCTCAGCAATACTGCTGTGTGAGGATTTATTGGAGCAAAAGATAATTGACCGGATGCCCTTCCTGACGCAATCCACAGTTTTCAGCGGTGGGCCTAGCCTTTGTGCAACCACGCCCATCATGCAAGGCAGTATGTGCTAAATGGCCACCATTAGCTCTCCAGAGCTGATGCCCTTGTAGGTAGATCTTCTTTTTCATTCTACCAGGGTAACAAGCTACCCTCCTCATCAGATTTCCTTAGCAACCCGATGGGGGTGTCGGTTTAGCCGCCGACTCGGCCCTGGGACAGGTAGTACTGGTTACCAGGATACCAGTAGCAGGCCCTCAAAGGAAATCTGACCTGACTCACATTTAATTTTTGTGTAATCTATTCTGGCACCTCATATCGAGGGTTGACAAACAGAAGGACGTAACTCACTTTTTGGTGATTTTGAGGTTTTGGTACCAAAAAAATCTGTAACACCTACAGATTCTGAAAACCATGAAGCCTTAACTCAAGTCTACTTCCTATTGCCTATAAAGCAAAATAACACTTCACCACATCTCAATGGTGCACACTTTGTTTACTAACAGAAAGCCTTAACTCTGAGTTACGACCTTCTGATGGTAACTGATTTGGCCAAACAATGAGTTGAGGCTTCATAGCTTGCACAATTGCCAGAATTGCAACAGCTTTTTAGCTCCCTATCCCGTTGATATTGATGATTTCTTTTAAAACATTCCAAAGGGATGACATGCTTAAACATCTGATTGAAATAATGTGTCAATCATAGGCACGATTGAAGATGTAACTCACAGATTACCGTTTTCAGTTACCGTCAGAAGGACGTAACTCAGCACTTCAAAGAAATATTAAAGAATTTCTTTAATTTTGCTCTTCATAATTAAACATTGTTCTTTGTTTACTCAAGTTTATATAATGTTTGCTTACAGTACCATATATGAGCTTTATGAGTTATTTACATTTTGAGTAATGAATAGATTTGCTTAGTAGAAAATATTAAACATCACATTTCTCAAAAGCAGTATTTTTGAGTTAAGGCTTTCTGATTGTCAACCCTCGATATGTTCTTTTATTTGTAAGCACTCTGAGCCTCTAAGTATAAAGGCATTTTGATTGTTTTTGTATGTATGCATGCATCCTTTTAGATACTAGTAAATTGAGAAACATGAGTAAAAAACATATTTTAGAAACAGCATAAAAATACCACTGCCTTTTTGCAATTGGCAAGTATTCATTAATGTGTTCCTAACACTGCAAGTTTTTTTTAATAATAACATGATAAACAAACATTGCACACCAGGAACAGCAGTCTTTTTCAATACTGTACTTTCACGTACTGAAAAAGAGTTATATTTGAAATTTGTCATGGAAAAGTTTATCGTAACTTTCACAAAATTGATTGACTCAGTGGTGTAAACAAACCTTTGCAAATAGTTCATTGGGAGCTGGCAGGGGGAAAGGGTTCTGAGCAGAGAATATTTTCTTTGGTACAAAAATTGTGAAATTTATAATTTTGTATTGGAGCAAATACAAAATTCAGCCTATGTTTTATATTGAAATAAAAGCAAAACAAAGTCACCCTTTATTTTCACTTACTAAAACATTTCTGTAGCCAAATAAAAGGTAAGAAATCTATTGATGGTCTAATTAGAACTATATAGTCTATATATTCTATATAAAGTTACTAAGTGTGACGTTACACAATATGGATGGATGCCGCCAAATATCTTGTTGCACGGTTGCAGCTGACTGCTAACTATGCAGCATTGTTCTAGTTCACATTCATAACAGGTATAGAATATATATCTTTAATTTTCTTGGATAATTTCTATGAAAAAGTGTAAAATGACCTCAACCACAAAATCAATTGTCTGCTTATTTGTGCGCCCGTGAGCTGATGAAAACGAGCTAGTAACTTTTGAATTTGACCTTGACTAACTGCAAATTGGCTATGTATGTGGATGTATAGGACTACAATCTTAGCCAAAATGTGTTGGAACACGACTGCTCTTTTTGCCCCGATTATTTGCCGTATTTCTCTTAAAGAGATATATAGGAAATCATGTCAACTTGGGTTGGGAGGCTTGGAGCATTTTCTACCCATGCACCCCTCCCTATCCCCACCAATCAATGTTGGGTTCTTGTAGTGTGGCAAGAACAAAATTTCAGGATTCAACATTGTCCAGGGGGGAGAGGGGGGGCATTTTGAAGTAGGCCTATAAAAGTGTTCCAACACTTTTGGCTAAGATTGTAGCATATTTCATTATACTAGACCAGGGGTGTCCAACCTTTTTGACATAGGGGCCGCATTGGTTGAATCCAAAACTATTGCGGGCCACAAGCAAATGATATAGGGTTGCAAGTTTGGTTCGATTTAAGGACGAGAGTCTGGAAGTAGGACCCATCTATATACCAATTTTTGCCGAAATTGAAGGGACCCATAGGGCATAGCTATACCAAAGATGCAGATTTTGGGCCAACTTTAACACAAATTTGCCATTTTCCTAGAAATGTTGACCTTTTAGCAAATTTTGACTTCAGCTTGAGGAAATTTGACTAATTTTCCAACAATTTTTAGAAAATTTTGGTGTTAGATTAAGAAAATTGTACTAATTTTCCAACAATATTTAGAAAATTTCAGTCTTAGATTAAGGAAATTCGACCAATTATCCATTTTAATTTTTGTTGAAAAAACGACCCACTTCTACACCAAACTTGGATCACTTATACAAGAAGGCTGAAAATTAGAGCCATATTTGTGGTACGCAAGTACCTCTGAAGTTAAAGTCCCCGGCAATAATCATCCATACATGGGTGGAGGAGGTGCATGATGGTAGTGGTGGTGATGATGATACATGGTGGTAGTGTGTGTGTGTGTGTTGGGGGGGGGGTTGTTTGGATTGTATGTATTATTGGGTAGGATTCTTTGGTTCTCTGTGTGAGATATTTAATGACATCTTTTATTTTTATAAATCTATTTTGTGAGATATTTATGCCTTTTATTCTTTCTGGGAAGTACCTCGCAGGCCACATGAGAGCTCTTCGCGGCCGCAAGTTGGACACCCCTGTACTAGACTTTGTGTAATTTGGCCTTTTGAGAGTGGATATAACTTTCGAATTTGAGCTAAATTGATACATCAATTGTTTAAAAGATCTTGGATGATCTCATACAATACAATCTGTGCAAAGTGAACTAAAATACATACTGCATTACTACATAAAGTAAAAAGTAAATAAAATGTATAGCCTAATAATGTCAAATGAGAGGTATCAGAGGTCAAATACAAAGATGATTATTTTTTTCAGGCTATACTCTGTCACCCAAAGTGAAATCATACTCACATTACCTTTTTAAAATTCTTAAATTCTGTTTACCACCTAAAGACAACACTTTTAAACAAACATAGCACACTGTGCCAAAATCAGTCCCTGTACAAAGTCTATGGTAAATTGAAACATCAAATTTTAAATATCTAAAAAAATGCATGTTTTGAAAAAAATGGAATATTGACATGTATGTTTCTGTCACCATTACTCACATATCGACCAATTTTCAACAAAGTCTGTCCAGGATGCCATAGCCGATAATACTACCTTAAAGGAGCTTGTTCTGATTTATGTCTATTGTGTTCTCTACTTGATATGCAATTACACATACCGTGGGAAACAAACTTGCAGTTTTGATGGTAGAAGCAATAATGCATATTGCATAGCTCTATTCAATACTGTGTTAATATCAATGGTTAACTGTTTTTTGTTTATTTCTTGGGAATGAAATGAATTTGAGAGCTCAAATTTCAGGATGACAATGAGAAAAATATGACCTTTCATCTGATATCAAAATTGATACTACTTTCGGGTAAATCAGTGGGGTCCCAAAGACGATCGGAACATGCACCTTGAAGTGATAACTAAATAAATTTGTTTCTTTTCATATTATGAGTTGGTTGTAAAATGAAATATCTTAGAGTAAATCACATAGCAGTTATATATGTATAGAGGTCTTTGGCAACAAGTTGCTTGATAAGGGAGGGGGTCATTAATTTTGCCAGGGGTGATACGAGGAATTTGCCTTGTTTCCTTCAATTGCATTAAAAATGTTACCTTATCCCTTTATTAACCCACTCTATAGACTAAACCGATTAGTCATGTACTTTAAATGTGACATGGTGCACTGTTAAAAATGTTCATTGAAAAAACATCATTTCAACCAGAAGCTGGGACTCAACAATGTTTTTTACAGTTATTTGCACTCAAAACAGTTAAAACAATGTTTCTTACAGTTATTTGCATGTTTCGAGTCCTGGCTGACAGTAAAAAGGACACATTTTTAAAGAATATTTTAACAGTGTGATAGAACATAACTAGGTCATGTGTTATACACTTTTTGACAGGTTATGAATATTAAAGAGCTCTTCTTCTTCTTATCGTATCCAAACACAGTTGTTCTCAAATATGATCCAGCCAGAGATGGACTATGTCTGGCTGCTTCACTGAATTCTGCAAGGTCCTTGTTTGTGCATTGTTGCTCCAACAGTGGGCAGACCAAGAGATGTTCCATTGTCTGTGGTGCTGTTCCACAACCACAGGAAGTGTCTTGATCAGCTTCCAGGTAGTCCCACTTGTGCAAGGAAACCCCAGATTGGCCGACTTTGGCTCCCTGAACCCGCTGAGACATCGCCATTCAGCCCATGAGGAGTCGGCAGAAGGTGGAAGATGCCCACCATGCCCAATAGCAAAAGTGTAATATTTCAAATCTTTTTCCTTTAAAATTTAAAAACCTCCTTAGAGTTGACTGGAATGCAATAGAATAAATACATAGCAGGTTATTTTCTGATGTTGTTTAATTTTGACACCTATTTGGAGCAACAAGTGAATTAGTGAATTTAAAACTCTAAAACTATTTGCAACATAAAGGACAGAAATAAACAAATAAGCTCTAAATTGGTTGAAACTATAAATTGAGAACACAAAAGTGTTCAAGTCTGTCAACATTTCCGAAAAATTTATCCCTTGAAAATACCATGCCATATACAGCAGTTAACCAATTTTGTTGCTGACACGCCCCTTTTGTGCTCATTCAACCACATGGTTTAGTCTCTTGCGTGATTTCTCTTATTGAAATTGTTCAAAAACTACAAAATTTGGCAACAAATATCTAGCATTTTACACATTTTAACAAACCCTTATAACAAAAAAAGGGAAACTGCTGATATAATCATCCAGTAACCCAAGCACACACATGAAATACGTTGTCATGTGTGTTGCACTCGCAGGACGACATCAGATGATGAAAAGTATGGTTGTAGCCCAGTCTTACAGTAATAGTTGATTTACAACGTACGTGGCATCCAGGGTGATATCCAGGGGTGACATGCAACAGAGCATGGATAAAGGACTGCGTGCTCAGTCAAATTCAATTCTAACCCAAACAAGCTCTAACAAGCTTTAACATGCCCATAAACCACAAAATACCACACCACTGAGGCTAGCAAAAGTCCCAAATCATAGGATGAGGTCATGTGATGATGATATCACCACACATGGGCACGAATTCGCTGGCCTGGCCAGAGACACCGCGCCCCTTGTGGATTGCCGTCCTTGATCATTAGCTAGGAAATTTTACTTTGTTATTTTGATACGCTTGATGAGTTCTACTCAAAACACCATACTTTGCCATACTTTTGATGACACTATCAGTTTGACATTTCAGCAGAAAAGTCTGAAAAAGAAAAAAAATTATGTTTCCACAGCTAAGATGTACTTTTAGATTACATGTATTATATTTCTTTATCAAAAATTAAGTTATTCCTTTTTGTTTTACTATTTAAAAAAATTACCCAAAATTATGTATACACTTTTTCATATGAATAATATTAAAATATTTTTGAATTGGGTAAACTAAAACCGAAAGCTCATGTACCGAGTAATACATATGGAGCCTAGGCTGAGTTGGGTTTAATTAAATGCAGGGGATGTGCGGCCAAGAAATCCCCAATTTCCGAACGTGCCATTTCGTTTAGGACGAGGTCGTATGTGGGGTCATGGGAACACCCTACCTACCCACATCAAGCACCCAATTGGTTTGTGGTTTGCACTCCGTATTGCATGTAATTTCTTTTGACATTTGGCGAGTTGCTATAATGAATGAGGCGTGGCCGCCACCGCCTGATTAAAAGGGCTCTATCTGATTGTGTTCCCTCAACCCCACCAGTCACACCATTATAAGTGACCCTTATAATCATCTATGCAATTGGTATTTTTACAAACATGGCTACAAAATATTTAGGCTGAATTCATTTAATGGTGAAGATGCGTGTGAAATATGGTCAATTGAAACTACCTGTCTAGGGCCATTCTCCGTAAAGGTGTTCAAACACCATTTTTCGTGTCGCTCACCGTCATGCCAGTTTAAAGGCTGTTTTGCTCGTTTAGAATGAATGCTTATTAGTATACATTAATACTTAGGAGTTATCTTTCAAATGATGTGGGCTAGAACCTTGTAACCGGCCAAGAAAGTATCAAGCATAAATGCCGATATCCATAATTCTCAGTTTTTTTCTTTTTCGCACATTCGCCAGCCCCAAATCCCTTCTTTAAAATGTGCCCCTTCTCGTTGCACAAGAGCGCATATCATGGGTAACATGACATTTTTAATCCGCCTCTATTATACCCTAATTATAAAGTTCAAACACGAATAGTGGATTGTTAAAGTTTCGTAAGTTCTCTGAGAGCATGTCACCAATATTGTAGCCAGTTACTTTACCATAATTCAAATTGATACAACATTGTCAAACATAACGGTAGAAGAATGTTCTAATATCCGATAAATCAAGCACATGTCAATGTTATATTATACATGTTTTGCATAAAAATCTGGTTTTGAAGTAACAATTTCCAGGCCTGGTAATGAAAGAAATCCCTGATGTTACGTTCATACCACAACAGATACGTTACCTACTTCCCGCTGCACTCTTGCTGAACGCCGTGATACATAAAGTCGAATACCACACCATGCTTTAGTATGATTGTAATACATAATAAGATATGGAGATTAAGTCGGTAACTTTTATTAAGAACGGCACGCTGAAGAAAAAGGCCGGCCAGATACGTTACCCAGATACGTTACCCAGATACGTTACTTAAGTGTTAACGTTAGGCAATATACTAAAAATCGGATATCTTTTTAAGATCACCCATGCATTGTTCCAAGTTCTAAAAATATTAAAGTTTACGATTTTTAATGATTTTCAGGAATTCGTTAATGTTGATATTTGGTCATTTTTGAGACCAAACCTGAACACTTTAACGGAGAATGGCCCCATAGTAAACCCCCTAAAATGGTTTAAAGAGGCAAAAAAATTGATTGGCGAGCTAAGTGGAAAAGGGCCCCTTTTTTTTAAAAAATCGCCCCTCCCCTAAAAAATCCTGGTTACGGGCCTGATTGTAATTTAATTGCTGCACATGTTAAAATGAAAAATGAGATTCATACAAATCATAGTAGATCGGTTTAAACTTGCGAAGTCAGAATCAACTGAAATTTTGGAAATAACCTTTTCTAATGATTGTTATTACAAAAATGAAGGTGCTATAATCTTGGTCAAAATTAGTTGGCACACCTTGTGGAAATTTGCTCTTTTACATTGACATAATTCAGCCATTTTTGAAGGTACAAAATTGACCTTTTTTTGGTATCAAGCTTTTGGTAATCTCTAAACACAGCTGTTTGAATGTCTCATTTATTATGATAAAACGAGAATTAAATGAAAAATATCAATGGCGACACACTTTTGACAACTAATTTGGACTATTTATTCCACAAACTACATCATGTGCAAATTTGATGAAAATTCATTGCGGGCAAATATGATTTTTCATAAAAATCTAGTTATCCCCCTGGCTTGAAAAGCAGAGAGGGATATTATGAGGGTGCGCATGTCTGTATGTATGTGTATGTGTGTGTATGTGTGTGTATGTATATGTGTTCCAGTTTGGTTAGGTTTTCGTTTTTCGCGTCTCCTTCGAAAAGTTTAAGTCCGATTTAAACCAGACTTGGGGTGAAGGTGCAATAGGGGTTCCTTCATATGTGGATGATGTCAAAGGTCATGGACCAAGGTCAAAGGTCAACTGAGGTCATGTTCCAGTTTGGTTAGTTTTGTTTTTCTGGTCGTCTTTGAAAAGTTCAAGTCCGATTACAACCTAACTTGGGTCGAAGGTGCAATACGGGTTCCTTCATATGTTGTTGAGGTCAAAGGTCATGGACCAAGGTCAAAGGTCAGCTGTGCCAACTAACCACCTTGTGTGTAATGCCATCTTCCCGGGTCATCGCGCAAGTTTACTTGCTGTATTTTTTTACACGTCTTGCTATGGGGAATAAGCATATAGAGGGCGCTATAACATACAAATCATGACCTTATAGGCCTATATGGCAAGATTCCCGCAATGGATTGTTCTGAATTTTTCAGAGGTAATAGCTTTTGCATGTCCCTACTTATATCAGTTGTCAAAATTGTGTCACCATTGCTTAAACTGCTCTAAAAATAAAGAGACAATTTGCATGGGGTCAAACAGCTGTGTAAAACCTCCCCCTTCCCCACCAATCAATGTTGAGTATTGTTAGGTGCACTGTAACACAAGTTCAGGTTTCAACTTTGTTCCTGGGGAGAGGGGGATGATTTTGCCATATGGTAAGTAAAGTGTGCCAACACTGTTGTCCAAGATTGTAGGATCACAAAATGTACCTTTGTGGGCAACATTCTTTCAAATAAAATACAATTAATTGTATGCTGAAATAAAATGGGACTGAACACAATTAAATATCCACAATCAAAACCAACACGTATAGACTACATAGACCAGGAACCCAGAGAGTTTATGCAGCTGAAAAAGTACATAAACTTTGATGGTGTGGTTATGTTAGTATAGAGCTACAATTCAATAATAAAGAGCTTTGAAAATGTAAGCAATTTCATTGGCTGATGCCCGGGTTTAATTCGACAATTGAACCCAGGTAGCACACGCTGTATATTGACGTTATTTGGAGGTCGATGCGCTTGTATTGTACTGCATTTTGCTACATTCGCACACGCCTGCCAATGTTGCATCTCCTTGCGTATGTTCTTTGTGTTTAATGGGTTGTTTGATTTTTCTCATTGGGTAGTGAAGAGACCGACTCATTTGTTAAAAGAACTTACCATCCCAATCAAGTGTGCAAAATTAAAGGACCAAATATCTAAGTCTGTTCTTACCTCATCCACTCAATATCCAATGCCAGACATGAGTTAAACTGGAATGTACACTAGATTTAAAAACTCCCTCTGCCTTGGTATATTTTACTACATTTCTTGTTGCTTTTAACTTATTGGTTAAATGTTTTTAATGTCTGTAAATTTATTCCCATGCCTGAGATTGGTATGGTTGTTTCTTTGTTGTAATTGTGAATAAAGATGACTATATAATCTAACTGGTAGAAACAGCTGAACAAATTTACTGAACTAGCTTATGGTTAGTAAGGAAATTTGTTGCAATGCTTCTATGACTAGGCCTACTAATATGGTTCTGCTACTTTCACTAAATAGTAGGGCATTTAGGGTGTATGTACTAGTTTGCCATTTTCATGACTGAAAGGTGCATAAATTTTCATTTATATTGGCAGTTTTGATGGTTTTAATATTGTGACTGCATTCAACATGTTTTATGTAATATCATTAGAGAACATGACATTCGTGGATTCTGGAACTTGAGTCACATTGCCACGCTGCCACTCCACAAAGTCTGGCTAGCATGGCTATGAGCCTGTTCATAGCCTGTTCATAGCCGTGGGAGCTCCTAGGTGATAGATAAATAACACTTGGGAGGCAGTTAAGCAATATGGCTACACATGGCATGCACCTGAATAGGCCTACACTACACCCAACAGTGTGGCATGGTTACTAAGGCTGATTGATACCCATGCAGAAATGATAGGCCTACACCATGTTCATGAGTTACAACAGCTTACAATCTTTATGCTTTTCCATACGGTAAGCTAATACTCGGACACCAGACTCATACACTACTTTGACTACACTACAGCATGTGAGTGCACTG
Organism: Ophioderma brevispina; assembly: GCA_023653785.1. NCBI lineage: Eukaryota > Metazoa > Echinodermata > Ophiuroidea > Amphilepidida > Ophiodermatidae > Ophioderma > Ophioderma brevispina. The sequence goes on from JAMKCH010016367.1 coordinate 42,582, forward strand.
CATGGCAATAAGACTCAAGTCCGGAATTCATCGTCACGCGTCATGCTTTCTAATGACATCACATTGAAACATCTTAAATGTATGTACATGTAGCAACAACAATTACTGCAACCATGTAAACTACCAATATAGATTTTAAATGTATACGCACCTCTCAGACATTTTTCAGAGCTTTTGTTGAGATAGCTGGCACGACACCGGCAAGACGGGGGCAGGAAATGTTGACATAAATAAAAACTAGTAGATCAAGTAACAGAATGCCACTGGTCTGAATTCGTTTGGAATTGACCAAAAACTCATTGGTTCAATTGGTGGAACTAGTTTTACCATTTAAATTAGTAAGATCACTTGAGACTGAGTAGCAGATTTGTTTCTACTATACTCTCCGTCATAATTCCTTTTCTCTGTGTCAAGACTACGCCAGCATTCGCGCCAAACAGAACCATGACAATGCGTAAAGAAAATACATAGTCTGCGCGCTACATGTAGCAATTGTTGCGCGCGTATGTAGATGCCTATTTCAGAAAAGGAATTGTGACGGCGACTTTTGTCTTAATTGTTCAGAGTCTTTTACGAGTCACTAGCCCAGTCACTCCATCTATCTAGTTCAATTGACTGAACTAAGAAGTCTACTAATTAATCATTAGTAAAGATCCTAATATTATTAGAGTTTTGGTTTTCTGTGAATGGCTGTATGCCTTTAAATTGTTTCATTACCAAGATCAGAACAAAAGATGGTATGGAAATCGAAGGTCACATTTTTTAATATATTTTCAGACATCTTTAAAGAGGGTAAGTAGCCTGAATCAATGATCCAGCACTGCTTTCCAAAAGGGCCCTCTAAACAATTAAAAAGATAAAAACATACATACTATAATTAAAAACTACAATTAAATAGTACAGATTTAAAATAATTATTAAGTACATCAGAAACATGGCATAAAATGCCCCAAAACAAAGACATGGAATCTAAAATAAGACATGACCCAGCAATAAAAAAATCACTAATCCTCCCACCCACTACCGAAAAGCCACCAAATAACACAAACACAAAACACAACATGAAATTAACAGTACAAAACAATCAGACACATACTTGAAACAACAAGTCATTAGCTAACAATACCAACAAAACTGTAGATGTACAAAATACTCACTTTCTGGACTAAAATTTAGTTGACTAAGCAATTTGTTCCTGACTGCCTCTGTTGAGCTGCTTCAGCTGATTGGCATTGGCTGGATTTGGCAATATCGGAATATTATATGGTTATTTTTAGTTAAGTGGGCGTTGATATATGTAACCATTGTATATACATACCTGTGGTTAATGGCGGGAAAAAACTGTAAACAAAGTTTTGTACAGCTGTACAACCAAGCTTGCATATATTAAATTTTTAACTTTTCATCATCATCATCAGCAGCAGCAGCATCAGGCTATGTCACCCACTGCTGTGTGTAGCCCTTCAGCATTTTCAATCTGGATTTTGATCTTCCCTCTTTTGACCAAACTATTATAATGTCATCTCTCCAATGCCTTTTCTCTCTCCTCTCCTTTCCCTTTTTTGGGCTGCCATTCTGTAAGACCTTTCATCTACCTGTTGTGTTCTGGATACATGCCGTGTCCATTTCCATTTTGCCTCCTGTATCTTCTGGATAATCTGCATGTTTCTACTGAGCAGTGATTTGTGGTAAATACAGAAAATAAAGCTTGTGCCGGGTGACGGCCTTCAGTAGAAACATGACGGGTCACAAAATGTTCGTTTTCGTTTCCGCTCACCGTCTCAAAATACCGGACCACGACTGCATTAGAAACATGTCGCGCATGAATTTGCCACAAACACTGGAAATTGAGAGCTGATGGGTCACAGTTGCTCCCATGGAAGTGAAATGACTATCTGCATGCTCAATAAATAACATGTTTCAACAGTTGACATTTTAATATTGTTTTGCTTTGCTTTTTAGGCCTTTGGTTAATTTTGTATAGGTATTCTAAAAAGTTTTGGTTGAGAATATAACTTCGATATGAGTTTAACTAGCATGCTTATGCTATAATTATAGCTACAGGCGACCTTTGGGATAACCACATAAGACAAACATTTTACGAATGTTCTGAATCGAATACCTCGAAAATTCAATCCAAATCAAAACTAGTTTGAAATCTATTTAAACTATGGCTATCAATAGGTCTAATGTTAAAGAAGAAAATCGGATGATACAGGCACTCATCGGGCAGTGGAAAGAGATACTTATAAAGAAGATAATGGACGGAACCTGGGGGGACAGAAAACAGGAAAAAAGTAAGTCTATACAGCGATGGTTCTTCGTTCTGTATTTGGTGTCATCTTGGTTTGTTTACGCATGGCCGATCAACCCACAATTCATTACACATGACCTGAAGCATCCTGACGTCACCTTATAAAATACCGCTCACGGACGAAAATACCGCATATACAGCTTTTTACCCTCAGTAGAAACACAGGGCCGGCGGGCTAATGAGTGTCCGTGTAAGCATAGTAGCTATACAGAGCGTACGGTATAACGGCATGCAGTCCTGGCTTCTATGAGATTTTGGCCAAAAATTATGCTCCAGGACCATATGGTCCAGGACCACATGGTTCCCCGTCCTGCACGAAGCGTGGAACTCTTGCAATATTCGCTTTCCAAAAACATTTTCCCATGCAAATTTGATACAAACAATTTGAAATAATGCTTATAGGTATGATCAATGGTTTTAAAAAGTAAAATATAGTTGATAGGTTAAGTTTTGTCTGAATTAAGCATAAAGTGTTCATGTAGAGTTCCTATGTATTAAGGTGTCCGGGGGTGGGTGCAGGAGGGGGTGTCCCCCTCCCTCTCGAAGCGCGGAACCCTTGCAATATTTGCTTTCCAAAACACATTTTCCCATGCAAATTTGATAGAAACAACTTTAAATTTGTAAGTGGTTCACTTTACATGTATATATATAATGCTTTTTAATGCTTACATATACAGAGTGGTCCAAAAAATTGTATACCTTTTCTTATGCAAATTTCTCAAATGTGGCTAGACATATCAAAATTTACTTGAGGATGTTTGAAGTATTTTTCCTTATAAAGTATAAAGTAGGCTAAGTGTCATTGTCGCATTGATTTTCTGTGGCGACTTGAGGGAGGGACGACGGCTCCCTCGGATCCGCTATTGATATTACCTAATTTTTGAATACCCGTTTAAGACAATCGAAACTTTCAATTCCACCTTTCATGCCTTTCGCACGATCTCCCGTCCCCTCTTTCTCTTTCTCTCTATCTCTCCCTCTCTCCCCTTCTCTTTCTCTCCCTCTCTTTTTGCTTCTCTCTTGCTCTCTCTTCCTCCTCTCTTTCTCTGGCTCTTTTTTTTTGGGTGAGGGCCTCCTCAGCTGGATTGGTGTCCATTTTCGGTGTTAAAGGGGGATGGCCCGATTTAATGATAAGAAGTTTTCATCTTGATAGATTGGCCTTCACTCCAAAACCCCATCTGTAAAATTTTGTGCCGATATATCAATCAACTCCGTTTTTTGATGCGAGAGCGAAAACGTGATTTTGTAAGCCCATAGAGTACTGTGTAAAATTAATATTGGTCGACCAAAATGGGGCACATTTTCGCTCATAACTTCCAAACCAAACATCCTTTGGCTCTAAGATTTCACAGGGTAAATGAGAAAAATAGTAGCTTTCTTCTGATGCCAAAATGTTGACAACTTCCGGTAAAATCTGGGGCTTCTAGGGTTGAGGTTATTAGCGATCGGGCCATGGACCTTTAATAATGTCCCAAGTATTTATAGCTTTGTCCATTGGATGATCCTCTACTGTAATTATGTCCTTTGTCTCATAATTGGTCATGAACTTTGTTTTACCTTAACACATCTGTAATCCAACCTGTTTACTTTCTTTATTCAAGCTATTCAGCTGAATTTCCAGATCCTTACAGAGGTAGTTGTCAAAGCGACCATGGAGACATCATCTGCAAATCTTCGGTCTGTTAACATCTCTCCATCAATGTTGATTCCATTTTCTTGTAGGTTGGATTTCTTGAATATTTCTTCTACAGTTGATGTGAATATCTTTGGAGATAATGTATCTCCCTGCCTAACCCCCTCTCTATTTTCACCTCTTTGGAGATATCATTATCTATGTGTATCCAGGCTTATGAAATGGCACCAGTATAAAGTCATTATGTATGGCTATAATATACTCCAGTCTTTTTCAGTGCATCATCCTTTGTAGATACTAGTAAATTGAGAATATACCAATTAAAAGGCCATATTGTTATTCGTTAATTAAAGGGTCATTCCTTCATTTGCCAATTAAAGGACCATTCTGTCATTTACCTATTAAAGGGTCATTCCTTTATTACACAATTAAAGGGACAGTCCTTGTTTCCTCAATTCTCGTTCAGGCCCCAAGAATATCTCTCTGTATCTGTTGGAGGTGAGGAAATAACAAAAACATCAAACATCTTCCTGGTTTGTTTCCCAAATGATATGGGATCAAAATACCTGTGCCATCCATGTCCCCGGGGTGCTCTTCTGAATCTCTCGGGCAGGCCCATAGCCAGGAATTTATTTGGGGGGTGCAGATTTGCCCCGGTTACGGCCCTGCTCTCGGGGGTGAGGAAATATCAATTCATAAATTTAGCCCTGTTCCTTTGATCAGCTTGTAGGTGACCTCCTTATGGAGCTCTGCTGAGGATCAGGTCGAACAGTCTACTTTAGCTTCAAGTGCCTCCAATGCAGGCAGACAGGCTTATGGACTATACATGTACAATGTATACCATATTATTCAACACCCCAAAGCTGCACATACCACCATTGGCAGTTTACAGATTTTTAAAATAATAATGATACACAAGCTGTGTGCATGAAAAACAGCAATCTTTTCCAATACTATATTTTCAGGTACTGATAAAGAGAATATTTGGAATTTGACATGGAAAAGTTTATTGTAACTTTCACAAAATTGATTGACTATACATCAAGTTACACTTTTATGAATGACAAAGCTATTATTATATTAGTTTATACCAAAGATGATCCAGGGTTGTCCCCAGAGGGGGGGTGTGGGAGGGTGTGACACCACCCCATTTACAAATTTCTGTCGGCAAAATGTTCACTTGTCAGCATTAATGTCGGCAAATGGACATTTTTGTTTGAGGACTAATTTTCGGCGCCCCTCTCCCCTACTTGTGTTATTTGGTTTGTTGTAAAGTCCACACACCATGAAATTATGATTATATATCAATAGAAAGCTTTTGTTATAAATAAAACGAGAAACATAAGTTTTATTTCCAAACTGCTACAGGTAAGTCACAATTACACTGAAAAGATCATTTTCCTAGACCCCCTATAAAACAAAATGAAATTCTTCAAATTGGGCGCTATGCCTGTGACGTCATTAACGTATCAGGTCAATAAATCATGTCGGGGATCATGTACTAAACGCACGCACAACTGGTTCGGAAATTAGTTTCGTAGATCTTTCATCTTCAACAAAAATAAGTGAAAGTACAAGCCCGAGTCCAAAATATGCAGATGAGAATCAGAATTGGGATATTCATCGTCGGGAAGTAAGTACCCGGGATAGTGAAGAGCTAGCCAGGGTTATTTCCCGGTGAGGAAATACCCCGGCGAGGACAACGACGAAGGTGATACGTACCGGGGATTCCGTGGGGTGATGCGTACACAGCGTAAGTGCCAAGCATTTTGAACAGTTGTTGAAAAAGAAATCCCAACATAATTTTTATTGAGAGGTAAATTAATTTGATCGGTATTCAATCTTAATAAGTACATATTCATTGTTATTTGTGCGAGATTAGAACTTTATATGACTTGTATTAAGCGAGCAATCGTGAATTAATCACAGCATGTGTGAATCAAAATGTGCCGCTACACATAATTCTCATGCATGGAACCATATTTCGTTGATGACGCATTGCGTTGTTTTTGATGTCATGTTTGGGGCTGATTGATGAATCGCTTCTCGCTGGAGTGATTGTAGGGGGAATGAGCTTTACTTGTCAAAAAACCTGCCGACATGTCCGGCCATCATGTAAATTTTTCGGGATCAATTGATCCAAATATAAGCAGATTACGAAGTTTAAACCTTATGTTAATTTTAAAATTTATATGCTTCATTTTCTCTTGACTTTTGCACTCAGAGGATATTGTTGTACATACATACGCAGGTTATGTTTACATTTAGAGCTTATTAACAAAGCGAAATGGACTTTTCTAACCCTCACCCCCTCAAAAATACGACTCAATTATGTCTCCCCGGCAGCTAGCTTACGCGTGACCCTAGCCTGTCTAATTCAAGCCGTTTGCCTATGCCAAAACAGATACATACAACCGTGCGTAGGTCATCGTATCTTGCGCCATGGTCTTACCCCGTCTTACCGCGCATAACTCGTTTTTTTCTCAGTCCTTAGGGGTTGTTAAATTACAATTCCAAAAGCTTTTCAGACCAAATCAATTTATTAAACAAGAATCTTGGCCATGATAATGAATGTGGCAGAAATAGTCGGTGAAATGAAGTATTAGCACACACAAACAACGACCATTTAATCAGGGGTAAATCCCCAAACTGCAATGACTGGGTTGTGGTTCATTGTTATCAGGCTAAGGCCAGGCTTCTACGGCCCGACGTTTTTACCAAAAAAAAAAAATATACGTCCAATTTGCCGTTCAATCTATGATGCAGCCTCCAACATACCCCATGTTGTAGCAGTTTTCTGCGGAACCGTCGTTTCTTCCTTTCCCCATTTTGATTGATGTAATATGAATTTGATAGGTTAAAATGTGTACAATCAATTAAAAAACGTTGGTGAATCGTGTGTGGATAGTTTGCTAAGCGTGCCAGCATTAGAACAGACGTGAAATACGACATGCAACGCAGCAAAGACTAGTTCATGCCCGCCACGGTCAAATAAAAATATAAGGCATATGAGAAGCAGACATCTAAAAATCCTACACATTAAAAATGGATTTGAAATATAAGTGTACGAAAGAATCATGAGGGTGCAGAAATAACAGTTGAAATCACGCTTTAGGCCTATACTGTTAATGTTTGCATGTCGCAGTCCACGCAGCATCAGTCCATGATCGGCAGAGGGGGTCACACCACTTGGCCTTGTATTGTAAGTCGAAAAAAAGTATAGGTGGTTTCAAAATATTACATGCTCATCGCACTAAGTTACCAACAACTTTCTCAATCTGGCATTGTCTCTTCTTAACATTGCAAATTAAAAAGTTAATACATACAGAATGCCTTCGTTCGACAACCGCGTTCGACACATATTGTTAAACAGTAACCCCACGACTCGAACCATAACCAAAGGAGTGTAACATCAGTGTTGACATTTTTGCACTGTGATCACGTGATCGTGCTACCGAACTGATTTTCATGCATTTATAATAAGGCAATTGTGGGTGCTTTTGCGGTTGCATTGAACAATTACAGGAACAATACATAAAATCGTGACAGTTTTTAAGCCCCAAAGCCTTATAAGATGATAAAAATCTAAACTTTATTCTGTTCATTTCCTAAGGTAACCAGCTTTCTATTGATATATTTTTTTTTTTTTTTTTTTTTTTTTTTTTTTTTTTTTTTTTTTTAGAATTTAGAACCAAGTGAAACAAAAAAATTAAAAGTTGTCTGGGGACGCCCCTGAGATGATCATCACATTATTTGCCATTTTTTAGATACCGTATGTTGAAAGTAAGGGTTTGTGAAAGGACATTTTTGGGCATTTTAAGGGTGCACTTTTTAAAAATATGTGTGCATAATGTTAATAGTAAATCAGTTATAGTCATATTTTATATTGTATTCTCATTGTTAAAGGTGCAACGAAAGATTTTGAGGCATCCAAATTTTTTGTCATAATAGTAATTTTATAGAGATTAGACACTCAATAGATTTCTTACCTTGTATTTGGCTACAGAAATGTCTTAAAAGAGAGAAAAAAGGTGATTATTATTTCCTTATATTTCAATATAAAACAGGTTGAATTTCATATTTGCTCCTATACAATATTAGAAATTTCACAATTTTTGCACCAAAGAAACATTTCTCAGCTTAATCCTTTCAGATGGGGATGTTTTTGATGGAAAGCTTTACATCAGGGCAAAAATGAGTACTTTCTATTTTTTCAGGGACACCTGATATGTGAAATCTCTTGTTGCACCTTTAAGTCGTCCGATTAATTTAATTTAATTAATTCATTTGTCTGTCTGTCTGGTGTGTATGTGTCAAACATTTAGTATACACCTTTTGGTTGACACTTCAACTAACTGTTACTTTTTAGTGCAGTGATGGGTCAAGTTCATACTTGGTATGCTTATACATTGAGACAAGGGGTATTATGAAGGTAACACATGGAGGTCAAAGGGCATTCAAAGATCACTTAAGCCCCAGTCACACTGGAGAGGCGATTGCCTGGGATTGTCCGCGATTGAGAAATCGTGCGAGCGTCCAGGCCATCGTAAGATTTGGTGTCAATCGTGTGTAGCAGTCACACTATAAAATTCATCTACGATCATCTACGATAAATGGCACGAAACAAACCCGAAACAAACACAAGACTAGTGGCACAACAGTCCTTGGTGGTGACACGTTGGTGGCACAACGGTCCTCACATAGCGCGCGATTGGTCTATATGCGTGCGATTAATCGCAGACACTCGCAGGATAGTCGTACATAGTCTTCCACCAATCGTGCTATTAATCGCACCACTCTAAAACAATGACCAATCGTACGATAGTCGGCGACTACATACGACTTGACGTGCCACCATCGCACGACCAAATGCGATTGTAGGCGATTGTATGCGACGGTCAAACCTTGGTTCAATCGCAGAAAGGTTTTTGAACATGACCGAAAACCTCTCTGCGACAGGAGGGACATGTGCGACTACCTGCCACAGCCCGTGATCGTCGCCGATCAGTGGCACACCTTTTTAAGATTGCCGAAGACTGCTTGCGTTTGCCAATCGCAACTAGTCGCATCTAGTTGTAACCTGTCGTATCTCCCAGTGTGACTGGGGCTTTAGGGTCATTATATTGTGTGTGTGTATGTATGTGTGTTCCATTTTTGTTAGGTTGACTGTTTTTGTTTTTTCTGCTCAAATGCTTGGGACATTTGCAGCCATACTTCATCAGAAGAACCACTGGCCCAAGGATCATATGTGGTGTGCTCCAATTGTGGTGAGAGGTCATATGGACTGATTAAAGGGTCATTCTTTGAAAATCTATCCATTCTTTTTCCTGCCACAAATCAAATACTACGATCACCAAATTTGGTCAGTACAAGCAGTGAATCAAGGCCCCATCCCCAACACCCACTGTCCCAGTTGTGGTGTTGGGAAGGGGGACAGTTGGGGTGTTGGGGAGGGGGACAGGTGGGGGGTTGGGGAGGGGGACAGGTGGGAAGTTGGGAGTGGGGGAG
>JAMKCH010016368.1:0-24338 GCA_023653785.1 Ophioderma brevispina
ATGAAACACATTTCATAGTTAGAATTTGCTTTACATAGGTCCTTTCTTAACTTATATTCACATCATTTTTTATGAAAAGACAAACACCGCCTGAATTTCGATCAACTCTGTATACATATTCAAAGTTATAATCTGGTATTTGAACATAGTCAAGAGGTTTATCTTTTAACTGAGTTTCCGTTAGTGCAATAACTGTGAATTTGTGATCAATAGTTTTCAGGCACTGCATTAATTTTTCAAAATTTTTGTTCAAACTTCTAATGTTTAAATTGAATAAAGTGAAGTCAGCATTTTCATTTGATATATTCTGACTGAGTTGATCGGAGGAAGCATAAGTACACTCAATGTTGGCACCTTTTGGAGAATTATCATCATTTGTTTCAGAATCTTTACACATAGTTTCATAACGCATAGGATTGAATACCATTTTGTCGTATTTCTCAAAGTCAAAGTCTAAATGCATGTTGCCATCATCATTTAAGTAATTGCCAGTCTCTATCAGATAAATCATTGGCTTGAGTATCTTCAGTACATTTTTTACAGACCCACTGATCATTTTTAAGATTTTTTAGTTCCTTTTGTTTCAATTTGGTACATTTTTTATGAACATATAGTTTACAGACTTTACAGTAAATATGTTTATGACAGGTTTTAATTGTTTTGGAGCAGGACACACACACATCATGGGACAAAGGCATAACAAGAAACAGTAAAAATAAAAAATAAAAAAGTGCTCAATGCACACAAAGAAAATTTAAAATGCCTTCGTGCATTCAAAGACAATTTTGCAATAAGCACTAAGTTTAAAAAAGCAAACGATACCTGACCAGGCAGAAAGCCACTGATTTGTATAGATTATAATATTGTCAATATTCACAATATTCACAACATACCTTGATAAGAGGCTAAAGACATGGAATAATTTTTATGCTAACTTTTGGGTTTGCCCTAGCTTATCAACACATGTCTCTATAACATGAATATCATAGACTCTTTTGGGTTTTTCCGTAGGTAACCCACTGACACACTTTTATCCTGACACAGTTATGAATTCGGTAATCCTTAACGGAATGAAGCACGTTTATTCCGTTAAAGTTTCTGAATTCATAATTGTGTCAGAAAAAAATGTGTGTCAGTGGGTCACCTACGGAAACACCCAGACTCTTGCTAATTGATATTAAAGCCACAGAGGTTAAAGGTCGGTCAAACAGGGTGCATGCCGTGGGAATCAAATCTGACGTTTTTTCTCGTATCTAACGCCACGATCCGCCGTCCCCTGAATAAAGGCACACCGGAGTGATTTTATTATAAAATCGTTCTGCTTACCCAAAAGGGCGCTGATTTAGGCTTAATCATTTCAGGTGTGGGCTATGTATATAATAGTTCGTTCACGTAGTGTTGCACGTCGTCCGTACCTACCTCCTACAACGCTACGTGCGGAAGTGTATTGAATAAGCAAATCCAGAATCAGTACAAAAACAGCACTTATTGAAAATCTTTACATTTGATGTAGTCCTCAATTATATTTATACTAGACGCAAGTTGTTTCCTTGACTGATTTTCCATTCATGGTTAAAATCGGATGATTTTGAAACGGTGATTTCTTACCGTTAAAAATCCCAATTTAAACATAGCAGTCGCCCCCTCGACTGTTCCCGGTTGTTTCTTTAGAATGGGCACGAGCACGCTTATTTTCCCTGATTACCAATAAATTATGTATAAACGGCCGGAAGTGGGAGACGACTGTGTTTGGTATTAATTTGTTCAAATCTTCGGTCATTTTGTGCCCATTTAGGGTCAACATTTCACGGATGTAAGCATGAGCTGTGCACCGTTTGTATTTTTAAAATCGAGCTAGTAGGGATGCTAAGACACCAACGTTTTCATATATGGACGGATTTCGTGTCATAAAGGACTGTAAGTAGGCCTATACCAAAATTCTTGACTTTGTGGCACATATGGTGGACAGTGGATCCCGGTGTCATATACTACAGTGTCCGTGTGACTGAGTGTCCTACCACCCATCTGCCTATTGTATTCTCCATTGAGTGCTGTACGCATCATTTGTTTCAGCACTGTACTCAAATGGCCTCGTCTACAAGGTCACGGTTTATTCCGTACATGTTGCTATGGTAGCTAGGACACTCTCTTATGGGGGACACTCAGTTTCTTTACACCGGTTTTATGAATGACCTGCCTCTCTGGCCTTTGTAGAAAAGATAACAGGGGCTATAGTAGCGGAAAATGCCAACCTCGGGCTATGTATATAAAAGCTTTATAAACATGCAAAAATGTCAGTTTTGAAAAATCTTGAGGACGCACAATTTTCCAAATGTGCAAGTGTCTCTTGAAGTGGGGCTCGTAGGAACCCTGAATAATTCAGTTTTCGCATTAGTGCGAAATCAATATGTTAACAACGTATAGCTATAGTATATTCGTCGAAAAGCGATCTTTTATGCTGGGATGGGCGGGTGTGATCGGACAAAATGATGATGTACCATTATCTCTCGTTTATTAAAGTCGATAGCTGCTGTATGACAGTATATTTATTTGTATACATCTATACATATGTTCACATCAATGCGACCATGTTCTTGTATCACACAGCAGCTATCTAATCGTTCATATTTCCGCGAGTTATCATGGTAATTGAGATAAGCGGATACAGACGAGTATCGTGGTATTAGTCCATTGATAGCATGCTAAATAACCACCCGTGATTTCGGCAATGTGAATTGAAACGTAAAGAGAAATTAAAGGCCGACTCAGAGATTTCCTGAGGAGGGCGCCCTCAATTTCCAAAAAAATCGTGTTTTTTGCATGTACATAATGCTTGTCCATATACTAATCACTGTGTGAAATTGCTAAGCTTAAATCGAATTCCTTCATATAGAAAATCACAACTTTGTTATAAAATTCCGGATCCGGAATTTTTGTTATACACAGTATCCTATGGGACGTAATACTACACATAAATGTTTACTGCATCAAAACGAAAAATCCGATTCATCTCAAATTTCGGAATTGTGCATTTTAGGTTACTATCTTTAGTTCTAGTTGACTATTTTTCATTATTACTCAAAAAATAATATTTCGAAATCTCTGAGTCAGACTTTAATCTCCTTTCCTTGTTTTGTTTGAGCTCCATAGACTTACTAAGCTCCATTCATTTCCGTTTCGACTGAGAACCTCCTGTCTTGACCAGTGGAACGATCTGGTCACATGTTTGGAAGATCGCTTTTGGATGAATCTACTATAGTGTCAACTATTGAGTTGCTACAATGTGGCAAAAAGAAACCAAGTATTTCGTCTGATTATAATCAAAACAATGACCTTCTGCCATAGAAACTAATGGAAAATTTACACAACTCATTAAAATACTAAATACTCCCTAGAATGCATTTCCCTTTGTTAAATGTGTATTATTAAAATACACAAAAAATGCACAAAAAATGTTTATTAATAAGTCCCCCCTTGATAAATTTGGACGTAACTAAACAATTTTCGGGCCCCCTAAGTTGATTTAAAGTGTAAAATGTGCCCTGATCTTTTACTCATTCAATGTGCATTACTTTTTGGACCACAAATTCACCCTTCACCACGAAAATCAATCAATTATGAAAATTGATTAACGAAAAAAAGTTGCACTTTCCCTGCATAGGGATTTCACTATAATGTGACATGTCTCTGGATGTCATCCATGATAAAATTAGGTAAAATTAAAACAATTAAAAGCAATTAAACAATTTGTTAGTAATTTATTAAATTTAATTGTTTCTAAAATAATGAAAAAAATGCTGTCACACATGAACGATTTTGAATACAAATTATCCCTTTGAATTGGTCTCATTCTGTGGATTACACAAGTAAACAGTGTTTCTTCAATGAACTTACCAGTTAATGTCCTGCGTGTCTCTGCTTTGTTCACAATGGGCATGTCTTGTCGAACAGTTGTGGTTCTTGGCCGACCACTTATGGGAAAATTCTTAACCTCACCTGTCACTTGGAATTTATTTCTCAACTTTCTTATTGTCTTGGGACACGCACTGTATCTTCGTGCAACTTCTTTAACTGACACATCTTCATCCAGAAAGGCTGTCGCTCTTGCCCTCTCTAATTCACGCATTTGAGGCATTTTAGCTTGAGAAATTTCTTAATTTTCTACTAGCACAGGAAAAAGACAAGGCAGGTGTATATTCCAAATGAACTAAACATCTTGCATCAATAAGACATTCATTTGGCTACCACCTCAGGGATGCCTTTTTAAGGAATTTTAACCAGTGTCTTGGTATGTAGGGCTCATTTCATTGTTTTCTTATGTAACAGGGTTTGTCATAGGGATTCCTCACATTCAATTGACAAAAGTCACCCAGCTGAACATTGTCCTTGACAATTTTTAAAACATTGTTGGCAAAAAGTCTTGTCTTGTAAATTAAAATATAAGCTTAAAGTTATGCACAGGAATGCATAACTGTGAATATTGAATGCATGGAATCCCTATGCAGGAAAAGTGCAACTTTTTTTTCATGCATCAATTTCCATAAGTGATTGATTTTCGTGGTGAAGGGTGAATATGTGGTCCAAAAAGTAATGCACATTGAATGAGTAAAAAATCAGGGCACATTTTACACTTTAAATCAACTTGGGGGCCCGATAATTTTTAGTTACGTCCATATTTATCAAGGGGGGACTTATTTCTTTTGAGGAGTTTACGTTTTTAAAGCTTTACCGGCTTCCTGGGAGCTGATTTTCAACGTACCTTTACAGTATATTACCGTACACGTACAATCCATGTAAATCCATCAGATTGTCCAGAGTGTAAATGTGCATGATTTTATGATTTCTCATCCACTGACACCCTACATTATCTGGTGCAATTGTGAATAAAGTAAATGCTCACATGGGAACTATTTGTTTTGGCTTAGGGTCTCTATGACTGCCTTTGACCACCAACAGGCGTACACAAGACGTTGACCTTGTAAGTGTCAATATATTTTTCGTTATTATAGCAAATAAGATATCACGCAGCGTGTTTATGCTTCAGAGAACATCAAAGGTAATTGAATTTAATGTACATAGCGGAGCTTTACTGCAACACAAGCATGTTTCAGAAAAGATCTGGGAATAATTACCATTAACAAAGCTGAAAACCAACAGCAGGAAGGCCGGGACAGTGTAGATCCAGTGGCAAACACAAGAAAACGCGTGATTTTTTACCTCTGTATTATGGATTTACCCCCTTCGTGGATTCCGCCCACGCTTTCATGAGGTTCATCTCGATAAATTTGTACTTTAAAGGTCCATGGCCCGATCGCTAATAGCCTCGTCCCCAGGAGCCCCAGATTTTACCGGAAGTGGTCAACATTTTGATATCAGAAAAAAGCTACTATTTTTCTCATTTGCTCTGTGAAATCTTAGAGCCAAAGGATGTTTGGTTTGGAAGTTATGAGCGAAAATGTGCCCCATTTTGGTCGACCAATATTCATTTTTCACAGTACTCTATGGGGCTTACAAATTCACGTTTTTAGCTCTCGCATCAATATCCTTAAATCGGGCCATCACCCTTTAATCTTCACAGGAGACGTCCACTGAGAAATGAACTGAAGCTCTCCACATGCTCTACGGTGACGGGATTGCTCAACATGATCCAACTAAAGTATATAGTAGTACAGGTGAGTAAAAAACCTACATTCAGAATAAAAAAATAAAATATTTCAGAAGTAGTGTTTCTGCTCAAATGTTTGCTTTGGTTGTAAAAAAAAAGGATAAACGGGCTTTCAGAAAACGTTTATTTGGTGTCATTCGGACCTATTTTTGCTGAGAGACTTAAAAATCCTGGTTGGCAATTTGGAGCCACACAGAGATGCATCGTTTACATAGAGTAACATTATAAAATCAATATCCCTGGGATCACAAAACAAACTGTTTAATGTTCAAAGTTCAAAAAATGTTCAATGTCCCAGATAAGAAAGTCAAGATGGCTGGTGTAAAACCCCAGTTTTTATAGTTTTTAACCTACAACGTGAAACAAAACCGTATAAGGTTTCATATTCAGCTTGAAAAAACAAGTGCAATTTAATTTTAAGTTTTAATTCTAATTCATTTACAGAAAATTTCACCTTTAGATCTTCTCACAACTTATTGACAATCAGTATATTGTATTTTTGCAATATAATTACCTTAGAGATGTAAAAAAAATCTCTGAGGAATTTCATTATGTTCATAAACTGAGACATTGATATGGACTGATTTTCAAAAACTGACTCTTTATTGATTGAACAGTGGTAGTTTTATTTGTTGAAGATATTTTACTTATAATTATGTTACACAAGTAACCGTTTTATTCAAAATGATATGTGTTTTTCAAGAAGAAATCAGTACCAACTCAAAATTCATGTGTGAACTGTATTTTCATAGTTTCTGAACCGAAAGTCCTAAAGACACCAAATAAAAATCTTCTGATAGCCTGTTTAATTTTTCAAGAAAAAAAATCTTTCCTCAATGTAGGGTTTTTCATTGACTTGCATTGTTGAAATCTTAACTACTTAGTTCTCCAGGTAGACAAGGATGGGTATTTATTAACCTTTCCCTGGAGATGGCCAGCGCACACAAGTGTTGAAAAAAAACATATGCACTTGGCCGGATTCGAACTGGCGACCTCCGTATTACTAGTGCTGGCGCTCTAACCAACTGAGCCACAAGACTGGGTTGGTGGAGGAGCGATAGATATCATCTATAGGTGTTAGGTTCGAATTCGAAAGGTGTCCTTCGCTTTCCTAGCGGATAGCATCAGAACGGTATATTTACATATACAATTTATATTTGTTTTGAAATTTTAACTACTTAGTTCTCCAGGTAGACAAGGATGGGTATTTATTAATCTTTCCCTGGAGATGGCCAGCGCACACAAGTGTTGAAAAAAAACCCATATGCACTTGGCCGGATTCGAACCGGTGTGAAAGCAGATCTAGTCCGGCGGGAGTCACATTACGGGGCTCCATAGACGATAACGGAATAAAGCGTGAAACTAATGTTACGTGAAGAGTCAACTAGTCTGGGGCCAAAACTAAAAACCCAAAAATAGCGTCCGCACAATTTTTTTGGCTGTTTCTACATCCTGAAGACCTACTGATTGAGAAACTGAGGGGTGCCAAAATTGCACCCTTGAGCATTTTGAAATATCCAAGATGGCCGCCTAGATGGCCGCCACCACATAAAATTAGCAATAACTCAGCTTCTAAAGCAGCTATAAAGATGATTCTAGTGTCTTTGTATGGGTTTTTGGTGTCACTGTATTCAAATTTGTACTATTGTTAAATACCAAAGTATTCCCTACACTGAAATCCAAGATGGCCGCCAAGATGGCCGCCACCACATATAATAAGCAATAGCTCAGCTTTTAAAGCAGCTACAAGCATGATTCGTGTGTCTTTGTATGGGTTTTTGGTGTCAATGAATTCAAATTTGTACTTCTTTTTAACATTAAAGTCTTCCCTATACCGAAATCCAAGATGGCCGCCATCACACACACTTAGCAATGTCTCAGCTCTTGAAGCAAATACGATTGTAATTGTGGTGTCTTTCTATAGGTTTATGGGTATCATATTAATTCAAATTTCTACTCTTTGAAAGCATTACAGTGTTTGTTTACACTAAAAGTGAGAGTTGGTAATGGCATACGGGTGAAATACGAATGCACAAGTTTTCTTAATAAGTTTTTCTCAATTTGGCAAAGCATTCAAATATTCATATGATGCAAAAGTTGACAAAAAGGTAGTCTTAAGTTAGCAGACCATTTAAATGTGAATATAATGCACAAACCTACATTATAGTTTTACTGTAAGGTAACAAAGCATTCAAGTATGGTGATGATGTACATGTGGTCATCATACAGTAGTTCGAAGTTGGCAAAGTGTTCAACTATGAAATTACCCAAAAGTAGTTGTCATGATCGGGTAGTCTAAAGTTGGCAAAATATCCAATTACAAAGATGTTGTTCAGGTTTTCATAATAGGGTATTCTATATTTGCCAAAGCGTTCAACTATGAAAATGATGAAAAAGTTATAATGAACGGGTAGTCTATAAAGTTGGCAAAATGTTCAAAAATAAAGATGTTCCACAAGTTGTCATACTAAGGTAGTCCATTGTTGGCAAAGCATTCAAATATAAAGGTGATACACAATTGTCTTAATGATAATACGGTGGTCTTTATTGGCAAAACATTCAAATATAATGATGGAGAATATTTCAAAAAGGGTACTCTAAAGTGGGCAAAACACAAGTTTAGATGGGAATGAGGTCTTAATTGGCAACTTGTTCATCAAGTCTGAAGATAATCGCATATAAACATATCCACATATTAACTACTCTTTGGAAACACTTCAAAACAAAAATGAAGCCCACGCTGACAAAGAAGGTTATGCCAATTTTGCAAAATAAAATTAATTAACACGAATTAGATAAAAAATATTTTGGAAAATTATTCCTCAGTTCTTCATCAGTTTCTTCTTGATCACTTTGGTCAGCTGAATCATCTTTAATTTTAAAGTCCACTTATTTTGACAGTTGCCAACCTTCTTGCATTCACAGAAAATTCACATTTGCCTGAAGTGCATGGTGGATCAGATTCACAGACACAGAGATTCAATTCAAGTATTGGTCGGTGTGGGTCTTCTTGCGATAGACTGTCGTGTCAAGAATAAGGTCAGGTTTCATGACCAAAACATCGAAGAATGCGATCTGTCCGTTGGTCTCCTCTTCACGAGTGAATTTGATGACATCCTTGCGAAGAATGTTGAGGTGGTCAAAGAAAGACGATAAATGGTCTCGATCTATAACACAGAAAGTGTCGTCCACATAACGTTTCCATATGCGCGGTGGATTAGGTGCAGTCAGAAGGGCTTCCTACTCAAAGGACTCCATACAAGTTAGCCACTGGTGGGGAAACGAGAGAACCCATCGTTAGCCCATCAGTTTGGGAGAATAGGTCGCCTTCAAATATGAAGTATGTGTAAGTCAAACAAAACTCCAACACCCGTTTCACGTCAGCGATGCGGAGGGATGTCCTGTCAATCAGTGTCACGTCATCTTTGATACGGTCCATGGTAATGCCAATGGCTTCCTTCAGAGGAACAGATGTGAATAGCGATTCTACATCAAAGGATACTAGCATATCTCTGAGTCTTTGAGGGTCAGAGTAGATATGAACGTAGCGAAATCACTCGTGTATTTTTACATGGTGTCTGGTCTTTCCGGTCAGAGGTTGAAGTATGTAGGTCAACTCCTTGGCTATGCTGTAGGTCGGAGAGCCACAAGCCGAAACAGAAGAAGAATCTACGGGTGTATTTTAAGATTACTAACACTCTACGACAACAACTAGTACACCCTAAAGACCCTGTCACAATAAGTCGATGTACTACTGTGTGCTGTTCTTGAAGAACTTTCACATGGCCCAGGAGTTGTTCTTCTTCTTGCTTGATTGGTTGGGGTTTGAGAAGTCTATGTCCAATGGTGGACGAAAGGCAGGACACTAATTGAGAATGTGATCCGCAGTCTGTGATGGCGAACCACATTGGCAGGTTGGAGATGGTCGCAGCCCCCATCGGTGCACATTGCTGTTGAAGCGACCGACTCCTGTGCGAATCCGGTTTAAGGTGACCCACTCCTTGCGTAGAAGATTGCTACCAGGTGGTAGTTCTCTCATAGGTGTAATAGTGAGTTGGTCTGGTCTTGAAGTATCTAGCCAGCTAGTATTCCATGTCTGTAAGATGTTGAATTGGGAGCTGGAGAGTTTAGCAACGTGTGATTCTTTGACAGTGTTATGCAGCAGGTGTTGAAAAATGATGTCGATAAGCTGTACTTTGTTTTTTACATTATTAACAATGACTTGCTGTGGCGGAAGAGGGCAACTCAGGCTAAGCTGGTGCTGTCTACTGACCTGCTTTCCAGTGCAACCGCTCTTTGTTGCACCCTTGATACTAAACTCAAAGTAGCGATCAAAGATCAGGTAGACATCTGCTTTGCTAAGCTTTTTTGGATGTACATGAGAAACCCCGACACAGTCTTGTACTTTTCCCATGTCCTGGCCTGTGGATAATAGAGAGAATAACACATCCGTCTATTACGATGACTTCTGGCTGAGCTGACTGCTCTATCTGTAGCTTTTTCTTCATTTGTCGACTTGGTCTTTGTTATCGTCATATCACCACTATCCGCAAACATGGAAGTTGGTATTGGTCATAACTCGTAACAGAAGATTTCTTTAACATCCGCAGTGAGTGATGTCATCAAATCTCAAACTCTGGAAAAGATTAGTTCTGTGTTTTTGAAGAAAGGAACCCCATTCTAATTTGCTTCTTGCTTAAAGCCATTGTCACCACGTTGGTTTATTTTGAACTATTAAACCCCTCTGGCAAACTTAATTCATTTGCTTAACTCCTATAGCAACTGCATTATCAGCATTCACCACCTCAGGGGCTATCCCACCAAAACGATATCGATCAAACCAGTTGGATGGTGATCAGGATTGAGAGGATCAATGCAAGTTTGGAGCTTCTTTTGTAAAGAATTTGTGCTAAGCAGCCTGAGTTTCTCTGAAGTCATAAATAATGATAACATTGAACACGTTGACCATTAAAATCTAATTAAAGACACTAAACCCATAATCTTATGTAATTCTGAAGCTGAGATTACAGCTAATCAAATGTTGTGGCAGCCAATTTGTTGGCCATTTTGGCAGCCATCTTGGATTTAGGTTTTACGGAAGGCTTAAGTATTTAAAAAAGTACAAATTTGAATTCTTTGAGACCAAAAACCTATACAAAGACACTAGAATCATCATTGTATTAGCTGTAGAAGCTGAGCTATTGCTAATTATAATTATGTGGTTCCATCTTGGCGGCCATCTTGGATTTCGGTATAGGGAAGACTTTAGTGTTAAAATGGAGTACAAATTTGAATTCATTGACACCAAAAACCCACACAAAGACACAAGAATCATCTTTATATCTGCTTTAAAAGCTGAGCTATTGCTAATTATATGTGGTGGCGGCCATCTTGGCGGCCATCTTGGATTTCAGTATAGGTAATACTTTGGTATTTAAAAATAGTACAAATTTGAATTCAGTGAGACCAAAACCCATACAAAGACACTAGAATCATCTTTATAGCTGCTTTAGAAGCCGAGTTATTGCTAATTTTATGTGGTGGCGGCCATCTTGGCTATTTCAAAATGCTCAAGGGTGCAATTTTGGCACCCCTCAGTTTCTCAATCAGTAGGTCTTCAGGATGCAGAAACAGCCAAAAAAATTGTGCGGACGCTACTTTTGGGTTCAGGTAAAAAATGGGGTTTTGGCCCCAGACTAAAGGACACCTTTCGAACCTAACACCTATAGATGATATCTATCGCTCCTCTACCAACCCAGTCTTGTGGGTCATTTGGTTAGAGCGCCATCACTAGTAATACGGAGGTCGCCGGTTTGAATCCGGCCAAGTGCATATGGGTTGTTTTTTCAACGCTTGTGTGCGCTGGCCATCTCCAGGGAAAGATTAATTTAATACCCATCCGACTCGCATTGTTGTTGTTGTGTTGTGAAAGCAATACGGAAATTCAGGTTATTCTTAAAGTTTGACTTTAGGTCGCAATTCGCTTTCCAACTAACGTACCCATTGCCATACAGTGCTTAATTCCAAAGAGGTTCTATATAGATAGAGAGGCAAAACGTTACGTAATCTTTAGAAATTCACCGTCTCGCATGTTTTGCCGACCACAAAGAAAACATAGAGTACCAACAATAGAAAGCAATGGCTGCCTCCGCTTCTTCCACATACTGTGGGTGCCGCTTTGCATATACACTAATCGGTAGTGATACAAATTAATGTATGTGTTAGAGGTGGCCAGGTGTAATAATAGTGTACCTGGATCATTGTGCTCAGATACTCTTTTTTCTCATAATGCAATGCGCGCTTAGGTGAAAAGATGTATTCATTGAGGCGGTTTATTTAAATCAAGACGACTGATGTGTCATTTCATTCGTTGCGTGGCCATGGGTAGGACAAAATTTAACCACCCAATAGCACCTAACATCCAACAACTGATATTTTGGCGGATTGTTTGTATCGAATTGACATTATGTGTGTATACAAGCACCCAAACTGATAATTATTCCGTGCAATATTCAAAATGTCAGCGCCCAGCACGGACGACTGGTTTTGAATGCGTTTCACCCCCTTGCTTAATTCTATTAATAATTATGCAGGGATATAGAAAATGTATAAAGGTTAATGCCAAGTTAATGTTTATTCAACATTTGTGAAATTTGTACAACGGACTGTGTTTAGCAAGTTTGCTAAAAACAAACCGCAGTTAAGATTAAGATTTATTCATGAGGTCATGGGTAATTAGTTTTTCAACCTATCATCGGTATATTATTATTATTATTGTTATTATTATTATTTTGTCATCATAATTAAATCAGGCGATCACAGTGATGAATCCTACCGCTCCCACCAAGAACATTATACTTGGGATTGCTAAAGTTACTATCATTATTGAAATACTGCTATTGTGCTTCCTGGCCTTTTCACTGCAATCAAAGAAACGAGAAAATTGCCTTTTCCACCGAGAACATTACAACAAATGGAACCAGCCAGGTTTGAGTTTCCGCTCCATTGACGACGTTAGTATTCATTGATTTCTCTGACAATCACATTTCTGTATATTGCACAAAATGGCATGGAGTGCCGTTGGTAGAAGCGGCAAATATTCAAGTGAAAAAACTTTAAAGGGATTTATTGGTATGAATCTAACGGCACATATATAATGAAATATCCCTAAATATGACGTACCAGATGGTTTGTATGGTCATTGGAGTATTCCTTGCGAGGAAAACACCATTTTCACGCTTAACTTTCGAAGCAGTAGACGATTTAAGGAAGCCGCCACGTTTATTATTTACGCTATCGTTTTGCCACAAGCCACGTTTAGTCTTTCACGCCAATTGAAAGATGATCGGTAGTTAGTCAAGTTCTGGCCTGTATGAAAGACCATCGCGTTTACTTTTAACATTGAAACTAAAAACACAGCTTTCATTTAACGTTTTCCTTTAAAATATATTAATTTATCAAAATGGCATACATTTGTGCCTAATTTTTATAAAACGAGCCTGGGATTCTTGAGAAATATAGTTTTTAAAATAAAATTAGGAAACTCTACATCATACAAAGAAGCGCTACTCGGTACATTGAAAAGTACGTACACTGTTAAAAATTTCCGTAAATTAAGAAAACAGATTTTCCGTACATTTACGGAAAATCTGTTTCAGAAAACAATAAAGCTAAAAAACATACAAAATGTTAATTTACGGAAATATTTCAAAAATTTCTGGCAGCAATATTTCCGGACTTTTTTTTTCGTTCCGTAATTTTAAATTAAGGAAAAATTCTGTTAAAATATACATTTTTCCATAATATGAGACAAATTTCTGTAAAAATACTGTCAAAGTTTCGTTAATTAACAGAAAATCTGTAAATTTACCCTAAAAGAGTCTGGAAATACTGCTGCCAGAAATTTCCGTAAATTTACGGAAAATTTTCTAACAGTGTAGATTGCTGAACCGCGCATTATTGGGTAGTGGGTTTCGAACACTGATCGCTATACCGTGTGTCCCAAAAAAAACGCAACACTTGGTGGCAGGCGCCATAAGTTTTGAACAAAAGCAAGTGACTACTTATCCTTTGTTGTAAGGTAAGATGAGACGATTAGCTAATATCCCTGAAAAGTTCATAAAGGTAGAGTCAATATTTTTAAAGATATGACCCCAGAAATCAAGGAACCTGCAGGACCCATTTAACCAAATTGAGGCGCTATTAACTACAAATACGGCACTGTACGTTTTGCGCCCAGAACCACCAATATGAATCTCTAAGTCCAAACCACCCGTCCACCATTTCCCCTTTTTTAAAAAAGACAGGTGCTGCAACAAATATTAACATATGAATGTTTCCATTGGAAATAATAGCTAAAAACATGCATTTTAACACACTTAAAAGGCTTTAAAAGATCGAATTAGGAATGTATGATCAAGAAACTCTTCGTATTGTCCAAATAAGACTGCATTGGATTAGAGCTAATCATTCATCATCATTTTGTGACGGTACACAAAGAGTTATCTTAACCCAAAATTTAATGACAGAATGAATATACTGATATTGTTATTGAGTTTTGTGTTGAAAACATAGCTTTTACTTTCATAAAGTTGAGAATGTAACATTATTTTCAGTAACAAGCAAGTTGCAGCCCAACGCATTTATCATTTTATGTAATGTGGAGTTTTTCTATGACTTAGTCATAGTTTTATATCTTCTTGAAACATATTTTATCACCAATAAATTAATGTTTTATTATTATCAGTTAAATAATAATAATGTAAATGCAACCATTTGACCCAGTAGAAGGCGTTCTGCAAGAAATTAGGGCAAGTAAATATTGATTGCAATCAATATTGCAGTTGCCATTCTGTTCTTCATTGCCAGTCTTGTGGTTAACCAGCTCCTCATTTTTGTAAAATGGGTTCCGCGGGTTACTTGATTGTTGGGGTCATATCTGAAAAACTATTGACTCTGCCTTTATGAACTTTTCAGGAATATTAGGTAACAGTTCCATCTTACCTTACAACAAAGAATAAGTAGTCACGTGCTTTTGTTCAAAACTTATGGCGCCTGCCACCAAGTGTTGCGTTTTTTTTGGGACACACGGTACAATGGATTGGAAACCTGGGCTTCGTAATTGAAGCACTGATGGCCATATTGGTCATCCAAAAAGAGCCCAAGCAGGTGGTTAAGAGCCGGTCATTTATACAAAATTGTTCGCATTGAAATGTGGATAAGAGACATAACAGACTACAGAATCAAGCCAATTCAGTGACCTCATTGTATTTCCGCATATGGGATGGCATGTCTCTAAAACGTGCACCCGGGATACAACTTCTGTTAAAGGTGCAACGAGAGATTTCACAAATCAGGTGCCCCTAAAAAAATGAAAGTACTGATTTTTGGCCTGATGTAAAGCTTTCCATCAAAAATATCCCCATCTAAAAGGATTAAGCTGAGAAATGTTTCTTTGGTACAGAAATTGTGAATTTTCTAATTTCGTATAGGAGCAAATACGAAATTCAGCCTATGTTTTATATTGAAATATAAGCGAATCAAAATCACCTTTTTTCTCTCTTTTAAGACATTTCTGTAGCCAAATACAGGGTGTCTCAGAAAGAATTACACCCTAACTATAGGCGACCATAACTTCAAAAGTAAGTATCACATTTGAGAAATTTAAAAAGAATCTTAAACCACAATTAATTTTTAACATTTTAATGTAAACATCACTCGATTCGGTTCAGTAGTTTTGAAGAAATACGCGATTATGTAACACATGTCAATGGACACTTCCTTCCAAGTTTGCTCACAATAATGCAGATTTGATGTTAACTACCGCAGATTACTCGTGTTATCTGTTCAAGCTGTCTTCTTTTCATTCCCCAAAGAACCGGCCTTGTTTATTATTTTGTGAGTTCAATGCTATTTTGTTCGTTTTATTGTAGTAATAAACAATTACCGTGACAATTATAACAAAAAACCAACAAGAAAAACAAAACATCATGGTAAATAACAAGAATGGTCATATTTATAGAAAACAACGCCAATAAAATCTGTAGAAAATGTGAAATATGTTAGTTGAACTAGGGGGTGGCACTGCATAGAATGAATTGAGAAATTTAATCAAATCTTTAACAGGTGGATAAACTGAACAATAAGATTATTCACAATAGTTTTTATTCAAATTAGACATTTTATTCCAATAAGATGGTGGATTCTAAAATTAAATAATAAAGCCATGATTTGAGTGCAAATTCAAAATTCCCGCATTTTAATATATAGGCCTACTCGTGTTATATGAAGTACTGGCCAGGAGTATAAACATTGTATTCCTTTATGAATTTGAAGAGTTGATTTGGTCGACTGACTTTTTACATTTAATTTTACTTTGCATTTGTTGGCATGCTGGATATACAAATCTTGAAAGGATTTTATCAAAACGGAAAATCTACATATCTGAATCAATTCTTAGCAAACACAAAGGGGTGAACATTTGGTGCTTGAAACCATTCTTTGATTTTTTATAATGCACAACCTAGTTGAATATAGACTTTACTTCGTTTTCAATATTAATTTCAAAGCATAACTTTTCTAGAAAGCTGCCTGATGATATTCAATTTAAATTAAATGAAAAAGGAATTTGCCTGTATTGGTGACAGCCATGGTATAACATTAATTTGTCAAAAAGACTGAAGATGTCGCTGACATTTCTTCATTTTTCTTCAATTTATTTAGGTGAAAAAGAAAAGATGTAAATTTCTTTTGTAATGTATGTGCAATATTATGGTAAACCTGTTGCAAAATATCATTTATTATCTTATTTTGTTTTAAAGAAATAAAATGAAAAAGAAAATGAAAGAAGTATTGATTATTTCTCGCCTGTTCTGTCTGAATCACTTTATTACAAAACTTGGAAGTGTCCGTTGACATGTGTTACATAATCGCTTATTTCTTCAAAACTACTGAACCGAATCGAGTGCTGTTTACATTAAAATATTGAAAAATAATTGTGGTTTAAGATTCTTTTTAAATTTCTTAAATGTGATACTCACTTTTGAAGTTATGGTCACCAATAGTTAGGGTGTAATTCTTTCTGAGACACCCTGTACAAGGTAAGAAATCTATTGAGTGTCAAAGCTATATGAAATTACTACTATGACAAAATATTTGTGTGTCTCAAAATCTCTCGTTGTCTCTGGAATGGTATTGTGTTCGGTAGACCAAGATGCCCGCCCGTTGCTCCGTTCATCTAAAATACAATTACTTTTGTGTAGCCAATCCATTGTATAGAGATCAGTGGTTACAGTGCGACTGCGATAAAACTATAAATATTACGCGACCCGGGACGCGACCCCTTTTCAAATGTCCACGTTTTCATGGATTGTTAGTGTTTAGGCCAACTAAAACCTTTGTTAATCACAAAATGATATCTAAAACACACCTTGAGATTCTGAATTGTATATAAACTCTTGTCTGTTAATTATATGAAGGTTTTTGTTCCCATGCAGTAGTTTTATATTACAATATATTAATATTTTTAATGTTCAAATGTATTTTGTTAATATTATGTACTCTCTGTTAATTTTAGGTGTCTATGTGTGTGTGAGGGCGTGTGTGTGTGTATGTGTGTGAGTGGGTGTGTGTGCGTGCGTGCGTGCATGCGTGCGTGCATGCGTGCGTGCTCGCGTGCGTGTGTGCGTGTGCGTGTGTGTGTTAATGGCCGGGTGTGGGTGCGTATAACAGTGAGTCTAATGACTCGATTTATTTATGACTGAAATGTAATTCATTGTATAATCGTTGTATGTTTTTTTTTTGTTAAATATCCACTTGTCTTAATTTTTATCCGATGTAGTATAACTCTCTTAGCTGATATTATCATATATGTATATTGTATATTGTCTTTGGCAAACTTGCACGTGATATATGCGAGTATGGGATATATTTTCGCTGGCTTCTGTTTCGGTATTGCATGCGGCGTTGAAAATATACCACAGGGAATAAACATGGTAGCTTCCATGATTGCTGTACAGTTGTTTACATTTGTCGGAATAAATCTGGATTTTTTCGCAAGGAATACTCCAATGGCCATGAAAACCATCTGGTACGTTTTATTTAGGGATATTTCATTATATATGTGCCGATAGATTCATACCAATAAATCACTTTAAGCGTTAGGAATAGACCAGTTAACATCCTATGTCACTTCTTTTGTTGCCTGTGAATCCATTCCTGCGAATCGTTATGGCCCATAGTATTAAAACTCTAACAGATACAATTGCCCAGTGTGTAACAGTCAGGCCGACCTATTTCAAGATACCAGGCCCTAACATGTTTACAAACATTGCTGTTAACTGGTCTATAACATCGATATCTGTGAAAAATCGAATTGTCAAGCATTACACGAATTGTTGGTGTTTACATGTTTACATTAATTGACATTTGACTAATTCCTAATACCACAAAAGGTTGTTAAAATGATTAGCGCTAAAATGTTTGTTAGTGACTACATTTAGTTCAAAATAACACTGAGGTATATAACCTAAAATCCATTTTATTAAACCACATACAGACACTGCTCAAAAGTATTGCAACATACAGAAACAATGCTGTTTTTGTGTGCCGCCAGCATAGCTGGCAGGACCATTTATAGCAATCCGTTGTGCGTGGTGCTTAATTTGTGTATGTATGTGTATATGTGTCACTAAAATAGCTTATATTCTTTGAATACAGAGTGAATAAAAAAGATTGTGCATGAAAGAACACAAAATTTGACCCTGACCTGTTTACTCAACTGTGACACAGTTGATGTTTTCATGATCAACCTTGTTTTTTATAATGTTTTTCAACGGGTTCTAGACCAGTTTTTATGTTGATTCTGAATCCGATGGGTGCCAGACGAAAAATTTGAGCATTTTTGTAGAAACGCAAAAAATCAAAATGGCCACCAAAACACAAAACGTTCATCTTTTGTTCACTCAAAAGTTGTAATGTTTCAGCCTGTCTCGTTAAAACATTCATTGTCACCAATTAACATATGATTCTGTAACCACGTAATCAATGAATTAAATATGGCCGCCAATACAGTAGCCCTAACACTGCAGGCTGTATATTGTGTGGACTTATCACAGATCACAATATACCACACTTTCATCATACTTGCACTTCCATAGACCACAATCTACCACAAAATTTGATTGTGGTATATTGTGGTATATGCTTAGTAGTTTGATTAATCATAACTATACCAAATTGGAGTAACTCATCATATACCACAATATACCACAGTAATAAACAACAACAAGCTGCACCATAGGCCACAATGTACAGGGCTGCCAAGAGAAATTGTGGGCCCAGGGGAACCTTGGTGTTATAGGCTTACATGGTGCGGGTCGGGTGCGGAGTGAACATGAATGTACCACACTTTATAAGTCAATGATAAGATCACATACCACAAACTACCACAAAATATTGTAGGTTCTATAACTATCATATACCACAATATACCACAATATTACCTTGTGTGGTATTTTGTGGTCTAGAGCCTTGTTAGGGATAACGTGTCTGATTGTGATCCACTTTTGACTGCAGGTTGGTAATTGGTATCTATCCTGGTGTTTTGACAGTAAAGAAATTAATTAAAACCATAAGAAGTATTTTTCAAAAATGTGATTATAAATTCCTTCATCCAAGATGGCTTCCGATACTCTAAGATGGCTATAATTGATAGATGTATCTAACCGAGTACTGTAATGTCTGGGTACTGTGTATATCCCTGTAAGTCAAACAAATCAATGTACATATTGATTAGGTAATCAGAGTAATCGATACACGTAAGATGCTATCCAAGATGGATATCCAATATTGCTGGAAATGGCACTTACTAAGCGGCGAAAAACCCGATCACTAATAGTCTAGAGATGCGTCTCTTTTTTTTTGGTAGGTTTTAGGCGTCCATTGGCATCCATATTGGGATATTTGATGAATAATAACTCAATGACACTTATATTTAAGATAGCCAACTAAAAACCACCAAATATATTTTAGCCTATAGCGTGAATGAATTACTGACCTTTGCTAACTGAATTTTCAGCCATATTGGTCGCCCATCTAGGATGCCATCTTGCAGATATCAATCACTTTGATTATATTATGATAATTAAACTGCTCTGAATGAGTTTTAGTGATAATACATAAACATTACAGCTCTTGGCTATGTAGTACTGAATTTTGCCATTTTGGAGCCATTTTGAATGGAATGGGTCATTGATTTGATTATCAAATTATTGAAAGCTATTCGTAATGGTTTCAGTTAACATGTTGATATATATACCAAGTTACCACTCTACTGTCAAAAGTAGATAAATATCAGATGCTTTGTTGTATTTGCGGCCATATTGAATCTCTTAATTGGGTGGTTAATGAATCGAATTTTAATTGGTCACAATGGGTGTTTTGACTGGAATACAAATACAACTTTTGAGTAATTAACATATGGCTTTTTAGTGCTCAAGGTTTTTTGGTCGGCGGCACCCATCGGATTCAGGTTCAGCAGGAAAAAATGGTCTAGAAACCGATGAAAAACATTATACATATGATATCACAAGATCATACTGTCTGTAGCCTGGACACTTTGGGAAAAAACCCTTTTTTCATAATTTTAATGATTTTTTACTAATCCAGCTCATTACTTTAAAGATAAGCGATTGTTTAGTTAAAGCAATAATAGCAACTTTTTGTAAGAGCGCCCCTAATTTTCCCATATATTTTGAAACTTTTTCACAGTTGCATTGCTAATTGGCTAGTAAACTATACCTGTGAATGGAAGAGCTCGAATTTTCGCATTAGAATAAATAATATCGGAGATCTCCAATAATAATAATTCAGCCTGCTGGAAAGTCCTTCCAATATTGAATAGCCAGGAAATTGCGCCATGTACTCTCTTAAAATGAAAGAGTGAAAAATCACTCTGAATTTCGAGTAATTTTAAATTAACTCTAATCGAGTGGCTTTTAGCTCTAAAAGAGCCAGAAAATGCAACCTGACACCTTAACTCGCGGTTAACCGAGCTCACTCTGTTACCGAGTGGCTGAAAATGCCACTCTTCTTCGGAGTGAAGCCCACTCTGAACTCTTATCGACCGGATTTTACCTCTAAAAGAGTGAAAAATGCTCACTCTTTTTCGGAGTGAACTAATAGCCAATCAGAAACGCCGCAAATCGCATGATTATTTTCGAACAACATGGCGGACGAGTTAAGTGAGACCGTCAGACAAACGGTTGAACGAAGTTGAAATTAGTGAAGAAATCATAGATATCTTCACAGGTGAGTATATTGTATGTGTCGGTCACAGTTCTAAGCATTTACAGACAAAGTGTGGAGAAGCATTAAATGTTTTTACTGTATTATCACTCGTTCATACGGTAGTCTGCGCCAGGCTAGGCTTACACATGTACGAAACGCACAATCATGCATGTCACGGCCATGCATGCCATGATCATACACGTCATGCATGCCACAATCATGCATGTCTCACTGAATCATGCCAATGATGCGCCACAATATTCATTCATGTCACGATGCTAAGAATTATGACCTACACATACAATATACTTATACCAAACAAACCAAATTCACAAAGAATCACAACTCTATAAGAGTGACTAGTTCACTCTAAAAAGGAGTTATCAGTTCACTCTTTCCTTAGAGTTATTTTGTTCACTCTTTATTTTGAGTGGATCTCACTCTAAAAGATGCGTCACTCAGCTGGCTCTTTTTTGGAGTGAGATTTCACTCTTTTAGAGTGGTTTTTCACTCTTTCGTTTTAAGAGAGTACGTGTGTACGCTCATCCATTAGTTGTTCCGTCGGATCAGGCAAGTCAGGTTAGAGGTCTTTTTCTTGAGGCGGTGCCAAATCACCATTAAAGACATAACTTTGGCGTTTCTAGCTTCCCTGTTAAATTAATTACAATCGGAGATCCAATTCTAATTACAAAATCGCTGATTTTATGACAAATACGCAATTTTAGCATTGTCGTTCGCAGGTTTAGTTTCCTAGACAGTTACCAACACAACTGTGGAAAAATCTTGAATTTTCGAAAATGGGGGAGCTTTTAAAAAATGTGCCATTACTGCTTTAAACGACTGTTAAAAACATCTTTCTTGGAATACGGGCCTATGCCTTTCTACAAAAAACAAATCCTAACCTTTATTCTCATCCTTATTTAGTTTTGATTATTTAAGTCACCGAAAATATTTTATATTTCAGTAATATTAATTAAAGAGGCAAAAATATTCCCCCCACTGTAAAACTCAACCAATAATAATATAATATTAATATGCAGGCATTTATAAAGCGCTCTTACACAAGTGGTATCACAGCGCTGTACAATTATTATTATTACGCTGCCGTTAGGAAATCGTCACAATCATTTCGCTTCATCCAGGAGGCTGCTCTAAGACATACCTTAAAAGCGCACATGCCTATCAGCACTTAGATTGTAATATCCCCATAACAGCTCCCCAGATTTCGCTTGGGTCGACGAGGCAATTGCGATTAAGTATCTTGCCCAGGGACACAGACACGTTGAAATCAGCGGGGCTCGAACTCACGATTTACAACGTTCTTATGATCACGAGTCCTTCGCTCTATCCGTTGCGCCACACTATCAGCGTGCACTGCGTTGCCTTATGCATGCACGCTTAAACACTAATATCGTCTCATATTAGGCAACAACCAATGATATTGCGTGTTTGCTTACTAAACCCCGCCCATTGAATAAGAATGTTGAATAAAGCTCATGCACACAATAGTTACTTGGTACAGATAGGTATTTGGGGTGCACCACGTGTATAGCGAGTGGACAGGTGCAAATGAAACCTTTACCAGGTGTTTGCTAACTCAAGGGGGGTAGGTAGGACATACCAATCAAATCGGCATCAACATCTGGCGTAACCCGAGAGATAGTCTTTTTCAAAAACTTAACGGTAGGAGGCGCTCTTACGCATATCGGACAAAGACTTGCCTAGGCTATCTGGTCACGGAAATTACACTGTTTTGCAGCGCGGTTTATCCACTAACCCCGACGTATTTTGAAGTCCATAATTTGTTCCAAAATTATCATGATATTACTAAGATTTTAGTCCAATATCCCTTAAATCCCTAAATGCCATTTTGCCACTTTTCAAAAATCACGGAGCGGACCCCTGCATTGTATTTACAGGGAAAGTGTTCCTAGATCTAACAACACCAATACCGCTACCTCTCTTTTTGCGGTGATCGTCAGGTTCCTAGTCATTTTGCTCTAGGGACGTAAGGGATATATTTATGATTTGACCCAACACAAATAGGACAAGAGAAACACGTTTGGTGTTTATATACTGTGAAATTGTCTAAAAATTATATATCAAAAGTTTACCAAAATCAACCTAGTGGAACATGTAGAAATAAGGGGGAAACGTTTGTACAGGGGTCAAAAATTAAAATGGTTCGAATCGATTTAAAAGATATGCCAATTTATTGGGCTACTCTATAAGGTTTAATAAAAGTATAGTTTGCGCTATCAAAGGTCTACAGTTTTAGTACAAAAAGCACATAACAGTTCAAGGTCATCTCGGGGTAAAATTTATAGAATGGTCCGATTTTGTTCAAACTGGTTGTAAATCGTTTATTTGGTCACACTAAATGAGTAATTTTATATAGATTCTTTGACTGGTGAGCTCACATAGACCCTGTAGGCCCCAGAAACATTTTGCATTCCTATTATGCAACAACTATCATAGATGGTCCAACCAGTATATTTTCGGCCCCTGTACCAGTAGACGAACAATTTGACACCATTTTTATAACGAACAAATATATTTTGTATTTGACCCCATTGTAACCTTGAACCTATTTTGAACTCATAACTCTTGTACTACAACCTGCAGATAGGGCAAACTATACCTTATTTAATCCTTGAAAGGTGACGAACATGTGGGTATACTTTTCAACACATTTTTACCCTTTTCATAGTTTGATCCCTGTATAAACCTTGCCCGCCCCCTTAAAAACATATTCCACTCTTTTGATTTTGGTAAACTTTTGATATGTTGTTCTTTAAAGGACATAATGGCAGGAAAAAAAATTGACATGATGAAAAGGACTCTTACTGAAATCACTTCCACGAGTTTGGAAACAATTTGGATATTTACATTCTGTAAAAACACTAAAAACAGGAAGAGTTCCGGGGGGAGGAGGTGGCAGTTTGTGGCAATTTCTGAAACATAAAAGCAAGTTGTTCACATCCCTGACAGAATTTACAGTGTAGCCAGAGTTTTTCGGAACTAGAGATAGATGCCATGTGTTACGTCTGGCCAGATGAAGGGGGCTACCTGTACGTTTACAGATGTTCTGGCTCATCCCCCGGGGCGCATCGGGGGGGGGGGTTCATGATGGGTATAGACATGTGCAAATCCTAAATGCATGGATATCTCATCAATAATGAAAATTCTAAATAACTTCCAAGGGCCCTTGGGTTGTTTGTTGAAGGCATGCTGAAGGGATTTCAATGTCTTGAACTGTTTTGATGTTGCACATAATTTTGTGTTATGTTCCTGTGCTTGGAGAATGATTGTTATTGATGATGGATTCTGGTGGTGAGAGGACGTTTTTTCATCATACATCATCATGATAATATTTGCTTAGTGT
>JAMKCH010016369.1:0-38885 GCA_023653785.1 Ophioderma brevispina
GTCATAGAACAACATTTGATTACTTTGGTCATTGCAAGGATCTTAAATACATATTTTTAGCACAAGTGAACCCTTGCCTACTATATAAACCATAAGAGGGGTTCTTTTAATTTTATAGTTTTCAACAACACCTACGACCCCTACCCCCTAAGAACAAGGGCTTAATTACCAAGCCAAATTTTGCCCTTTCTAAAGCCACGTTGTAACATTATCCCAAAGCTATCTTACTGCATTGATCTTAGCTTTATTTTAGTTTTGGCTTGTTTCAGTTCAAACTTGGATCAATATGAATTACTTGCTACCGTCGGAGATTACGATGAGAGCCAAAATTCTGTATTGCCAATAGCTGCTACATAACAAGGTATGTTGTAGTTGGTTGGGTAACATCATTGCAGAGAGAATTTGATAAGTCCATAATAAGAATTCATTTCATGTGAAAAACAATGGAAGAATGATTCACAATTGACTTTATTCATATCCATTTTCCGAAGGATTTCCTCTAAAATGATTATGTTATATTTGAGATTTTTAAGATTTTGTAAAGTCCTACAAAATATATCAATGGCGTATAGGGCAATGAAAGATAAATTCTACGGCCTGGGTGAAACATGCTCCGATCTTACTATACTTCCAGGGGTTTCAATAGCATATCCCCCTGGAAAAATTCTCCAGAGTGCCCACGTTGATCCGAGAAAAATAGCATTTTCCTCCCACCCTATTGTATATGTTGAGATCTGAGAGGACACAGGATGGCGAAGATTGTATTTTATCAATGTCCAATAGCAAGAATGGAACACTTGGGTTGAGTTTCTCCTAACATAAATCGTCGTGTGCGTACAACCAAATTCTTAACTATATTTTAATGATTTACAGAAGCATATTTGTGTTTCATTCATTAGTGGTTATACACCACTACTCCACTTTATACACAATAGTCTATTGAAGAATGGCAACTTTGAGCAGTTCTTTCACACTTTAAAAACGCTAAAATGAACTACAACAAATTCGTCACCAAATACAATTAAATCACCAAGATTTTGATACAACAATTCAAGCGAACCCTATGACGAACCTGAATTGCTATCGTTTTGGACTTGTTTATGTGATGGAGAACGTTATGAAATGTACATTCCGATGAAAAAAAATTACAATTATTTTAACTTTTCGGGGATGTGTTTATGTGGTTTAGGGTGTTGTTGCACGTGAGGTGCCAAAAATGGGAGTTTGATTTAACATAGCATGCAGATAACTGGACAATGACCAAAAATTACGCAAAAGGCCCCACTCCTGGGGGGGGGGGGGGGTGGCAGCGAAAGATAACGTAAAATTACCGAACATGTTATAGTAGGTTATAAACGACAATCCCATTCTAGAAGTTAGGGGAGGGGGACAAATTTGGAGATGATTTTCTATAGTTTGAAGGTGCGAATCAGAATTTTTGTGTCCCAACCTTTGCGAATATGGCGAACTTTGTCCACCCCCAATTTTAACACATCAATGTCAGGGAAGCACTAACCGTCCAGGGGTCCGTTCACGAAATTCAGACGTAAATCTATGTGCATATATGTCATGCCTGAGTTGGCCAAATTTTGTCCAAAGCACCTTTTGTAAATCGATATATGAAAAGGGTTGTGTTGTAGGAAATACGCATGATGAGTTAGTCTACACGTGGGGTACGCACAGTTTGGGAACGGGCCCCTGGTTTTTAAAAAAAAAAGAAATAGAAATGTATGCAAACCCTACCTCAAATTACCCATTCATAAGTTTAAAATGTTTTGCTAAGATCATTGAAGCAGAAAAGTAGAACAATTGAAAAGTGGATTAATCTTTCAACTACAAACATCTCCCGTACTTAATCCCGGTCGGTTTTTTTTTCAAAATTAAATAATAAAAGTCATTGTCGTGTTTTTTATCCACGCGTCTTTTATGTTTTAACGAATGTAGGATAGTAGCTAAGCAACTGACCAAAATTAACTTTTACCTTGGTAAGTCCGTGTGAATATTGTAAAATGACACTGGAGGGATTAAATACCCATCAATGGAAAAATATTGATGGTGTTGACGATTTCCTAGTTCTGGTATTGAACCATTTTGATTGAAAACAACAACAACAACAAACAAAAAGTAACGTCACTGAAAATCAAAAACTTGGTACATCAAACGACTATGACATTGTGAACAACAGAACATTTGACAGATGTCATTGGTGAACAGAGATCATTCCCCTATTTGTCAAAGATAGGTTGTCTTTAAAAGTTTATATACTTTAGTTGAAAGGTTTTATTACTGAATTAAATTGAAACCAAAAAATAAAGAGGTAAGAATAAAGAAAGGGACAGGAGAAGAAAAAAAACAAGCATCTATAGGGAACTTAGAGTTGGGTCATTTGGAGGCAATTCTGCCACGGTGAGCGTGGAGAGACAGAGAATCATTTCCAGTGGATTTATTTATTCTATGAAGGTTTAAGAACAAATTTAGCGGGTGGGAGCCCCTCCTGAAAGTGTGGGCGGAATCCAGGAGAGGAAAATTCAGAATACAGAGGTCAAAAATTAAAAAATACTTGGATTGTTGAAAAAGGTAACCAAAGTGTTGTCTTGTCACAAGGATTTAAAAAAACGGTATAGTTTATACTACTTACAACGGTAGGTTACGGAGCTATCAGACAAAATGAAAAATCTATTAGAGTTACTGTGATTCGATTGTCATAATGCATACACCTAGTGACATAAACACAGTATCATAATTGATTTAAAAAAATCGTAAGTATAGGAACCCGAAAAATATAAAATGGCATGAGACATTTATGTTTTTGTGGCTTAATATGGTAACTATAGTTCATTATTTCACCAATTAAAGCACTCAGCACAAGTCTAGGTGAAGCAATGCCATTAAAAATGCAGAAACAAATCGGTTCCTTTTTTCGCAACATTTTGACGCAAAAGAAAATAAAGTTTTTGCCCCATTGTTCTGTCTACTTGACAACTTTCTTCAGTTTTATTGTCTTTATTGTTGCTGCTTGAAGCCTTCCTAAAACATTGATGATATAAAGTCAATCAATACAAAAATCCTTTCAGGAAAAATGGAATTGCGTATTCGAAAAAGGGGTGTCGCTACACCCCCCCCCCCCCGTTTATGCACTAACGGAAGTGCAAACCCCTTATGCATTAGTGTTAAAATGTAATCACATAGGTAGGACAAGTGGAATGGACAAGCCATAATGGGAATGGACGGAACCACTTGTCATGTAAGTGTCATTTCCCAATAAATTAAATCAGCGTACTTATTACAAGTAATGGTAAGTAACCGCTAGTCATCTAATTCATAATTGGTTAATATTGAATTAGATTTTAATTTTAAAATGACACCTAAAAGTCTTTTAAATTAACTGTAAAACGAAATATGGTGAAAGGCGGCCCCTTGCGCATGAAAAAAATGTGGCAAATATGTTTTGCTTCTTTGGGGTCTATTTACAACATACCACAATTTACTGACTGTTTCGTCTAATGGTACATAAACCCGAAATATACTGGTTGCACACTGATAATATCGTTGCATAATTGGAACGCAAATGTTACGGTGGCTACAGGTCTAGGAGGTCAACTAGTCATAGCTCTGTAATTCTTATATAGAAAGTTCACACACCAATACCCTATTTACATTTACTTATCTATGGGACAATTTAACAGTTTCCAACCAGTCCGATCAAAACGACCATCTATGAATTTTACCCCAGGATGACCTGGAACTGTTTATGAGCCTATGTACTAAACTATAACGCGTAGATAGGGCCAACTATACCTTTTTTTAAATCTTAGGAGTAGCCCAATAAATTGGTACATCATTTAAATCAATTCGAACAATTCTAATTTTTTACCCCTTACAACGTTGCCCCTTATTTTACATTTTCCTAGGTGGTTGATTTGGTAGACTTTTAATATATTATTATTGGACTTTGCATAGTATATTACCACCAAAATTGTTTCTGTTGCAATTTGTGTGGGGTCAAATCATACAATTATTGGACTAAAATTGCTTAGACTATAAGTTGTTTATGGACCATGACAATCCACATTAAGTCTTCAAACGGCCTTGTCGGATAGCAGTTTGTGGTTTGCATATTTTGATTAATTTGTTGTTGAGCCATCGGGCTTTGGCCGGCACGTCTGTCATTTTGCTTCATTAATGAAGGGAATGCCCTTTTATAATTGAACATTATTAATTCCAAAGTATGTCATTAATTATGATATTGATGTACATCTACAAAATTTGACATATGGGACCTCAGAATCATGTCATTTTAGCCATATTTTAAGTTTTTCGTTGGATTTATGCTCACATCTTCACTATATCCTTAAATCGAAAGAGTCATTTGATTGATTCACATTGATTTTTTTTTCTGAAAGGCGATATTTATGCCAAGACTGTTTGTGGAAAATTTCATCTATTTCCGTATCTTTTCAGATTTTTTGTGACACTTGTTCGTATGGTATTAAATGTTAACGTTACAGAATAAAGACACATTCACTAAGTATATACGCTAAAGATTAATCTTGATATGCTCACCTGAAATGCATTGCATTTGAACTCGTTCTACTGAGTTGGCTCCAGAAATTAATAATAGCAAAAAGCTGGTGTTTGGTTAAAAATATGCACTACTTACTAATAAAATTGAAAAGCTGTGTCCGTTTCCACATCAAACGGTATAAATAGTGATGCCCTCTTTACAGCTACCACGGCTAATCATGCTGCATTTCAACATTTTTTTAGATTCAACCAAAAATGGTGTATTCGTATATAATTTTCAGGTACCCGAATGTTACCTTCTAATACCATTTTGGTGCCGCAGGAGTTTTACAAACAACACTATTCGTGACTACAGGCTGTCTAAAATGTTACCTCGGGACAAGGCATTTGTAAAGAATTAAAGTACGCATCATGCACATGTATCACAGTGTCCATGTACCCCATATACACAATCTAAAATCACTGAAATGTCCCATTAATGGGAGGAAATGATAATTGCATGCCGTAGTATTGTTATTTTTTCCGGCCTTTTTGATTATGCTAATTATTTCAAAATGCTCAATGCTGAACAGAGTGCCAGTAGCTTTTATTTTCATCTTGAAGGTCTTGACAAGCATATCAACAACACAAAAAAAAAATTAAGACACGATAACAGGTTTGAGATTAAATAGGGCTGTTGGCACCGACTATACTCTTTTTCTTACACTTGTTGGTCTATCCAGTGTACGTAGAACAAAAGTTTGAATACCGTATATGGCAGGACGGGTAGCTTTGCTTTCAAAGAAAGCTATTGTTATGAAGTTGAAAAGAAAAGTTATTTGTGTAAAGTTGAAAAGGGACGTGGCTTGAGATATTTGGGGTTGATTTTTTTTTCACGATTTTCCTCAATTTTATATAAAAAAATTAATTATGAAAATAGACCTCGTTTTTATCGAAACAATGAAACATCCATTGTTCTATTAAATATTTTTTTAACCAAGGCGCTGACAGAAAGAAAAGGAAGAACGGCTACGAGCTAGCAAAAATATGCGCCTTGAAGAATATTTAAAGCAACAACACTAGCAAAACTACGATCAATAGCTTTCGGCTGAGACCCACACTAAGAAAAGGCTACGATTCAAGCTCTATATATTCACTGAAGAAGAATCCCATTGATTTGTTATCGAGGAACATTTGAGCGGAGTTTGCCATTTTAAAATCTTCGTGGCGTAGACATATTATCGGTGAACTGAAACGATTCTTTTAATTCTGTACATAAATCGCCACATCAGAGTGGACATATCTCTAAATGTAGGCGGTGGCGGCCAAGCCTCATTCACGATAGCAACTCACCACACCCAAAATTTCAAAATAATTACGGCCAATCCGGAGTGCAAACAACAAACCATTTGGTGCTTTAATGTTGGTCGGTCATGGGTGTTTTCATGACCCACATACGACCTCGTCCTCGTCCGTGTTCATACAAAAAAATCAGAATAACCCTCCAACGGTTTTGGAATAAGAAAATATTTCCTGACACCAAAATATAAAAATAAGAATTTTTTCGTCAAGATTCTGCTTTTACGTGTTCCCAATGTCGACTTCGAATACTTGGATTCTTGGCCGCCCTCCCCTGTCTAAATGTAAACGAGTGACAATTTCACTCCCAAAAGAGTGAAACTCTGTAAACCACCCCCAAAATGAGTGGTTTGTACTCTAAAGAGCAAATTTTCAACTAAAAAAAGAGTGGAAATTACTCCAAAAAGTGGATTTCCACTCGTTTTCGTGTTGTCCTCCGTTTCACTCCTCAAAAGGTATTGTCCTTCGTTTGGAAATCCACCTCTTTTTTGGAGTAATTTTCACTCTTTGAGAGTGAAAATTCGCTCTTTTAAGTACAACCACTCATTTGGAGTGGTTTACAAGAGTTTCCCTCTTTTTGCGGGCGTGAAATTTTGCACTCCTTTACAATTTAGAGTATA
Source organism: Ophioderma brevispina (assembly GCA_023653785.1). Classification (NCBI taxonomy): domain Eukaryota; kingdom Metazoa; phylum Echinodermata; class Ophiuroidea; order Amphilepidida; family Ophiodermatidae; genus Ophioderma; species Ophioderma brevispina. The sequence continues at coordinate 6,483 of JAMKCH010016369.1, forward strand.
ATAAATTGCGTAGTCATAGTCGGACATTCCAAATTCTTTGAACCAATCGTTTTAATCAACAAAAAATAAAAAGTTATGTAGATTAGTGTGCACAATGCTCATATATTTGTGTTTTGAAGGGTATTTATGACCGCGTTATACGACAAGATGCCCGTAACACTGTTTACCTCCCCATCCTCACCCCACCCCCCCCCCCCCCCCCCCCACCCGTGAACGTTCCTCCGTGTGGAAAAAAAACCAAAAGCAAATCAAAAACTGACATTGTGACATGTTTTTCACATCCTTCCCGGCCATTTTTTCAAAGTGCAGTGTCTCTTTAACGGTTGGCCACATTATCTGGTTTAAACAAACAAAGGATTTGGAGGCACTCCTGGCATACACCCTCACTACGGGGCTAAGCTCGATACTCCTGGTGATCTAAATTCCACCTCAGATTAACCTGATAAATCGGATTTTTTTCGCTTTTGCACAACTCTCGCTTCTTCGGCCTAGAACAACATATCAAAACTGCCTACTGCGTGTTTTGAGGTCACATTCTAGCCCCATTATCACGCGTGCATTCTACAACAACGCAACCCCACCTGTGAAGGCCTCATGCATTGCAGCGTGGCTATCGTAATTTTAGATTCAGTAATTTGTTGGAGATCTTACTGCATAGTTAGCTTCTATTGCCCTAAAACTGATGTAAATAATAATCTCCTTGAACATTCAAAATTTTTAAAACTGACTTGATATCCAGTCTCCCTCAGTCCACTACTACATTTTGCACTATTCGCCCTCAGCCAAAAGGGTATAAACGATGAGATAAGGTTTGAAAAACGTGCACCCCGTAGATTGTGGGACGAAACTGGAGAAAAGATCGTACTAGTGTAAATCGAGATGCTTATACACTTCAACATAGCAAGTAATCTTAACTGATTCAAAAGGCCAAAGACTCATATCGTCGCCCACATCACATACTGTCTTATCTGACGAAATGCCGTTTTCGAGAATCGCCATTGAAATTCTAACAAGAGATTATCATGTTTGGGTACTTTGGAATTAAACATTAATTACAATTTACTTTTTAATTTTGGCATTTGAAGAAGTTTAAGTTTTAAACCTTGCTGAGTTTTGAAAGTGCAATTATATGCTGATATAAAGCTACAAAGTCCTAAAGTCGTATGTGAAACGGGCACAAAAAGTCGTATTGAAGCTAATTTTTCCACCGTTATATTTCAATCGTTCAATATAGAATATCTATGTGAAACAACGTCATGTAACGCACGAGGCGATACGACGCACATAGATAGATCTGTATGTGAAAGCGTAAACAGCTGTGTTTTACGAACAGCATTCATTATACGCCTATTGAAATTAACTGTAAATGAAAAAACATCGACAGTATGTGACATTCGCGATTTTGCAGTTTTGAGCTTATTGATCAATGCTAATTAATTTCTCACTAATTAGGTCCTTTCAAGATTTCACTTGTGTCAATCCATTATAGACCAATAACATTATAAGTCACATATACAAAATATCCCTCAAAAAAGGTCATAAAATGTCCAGATAGACGTAATTGATTTGGGCGACGATATTTCCAAACAATGTGTGTGTGCAATCTAATCTAAAAGGGAACCTTTTCCAACTGTTGGGTGTCCTACTAAACAGTAAGAGTTTACCATCCTCTGACAAGCCAATAGTTTACTAATAAAGTTGCACAAATAAGGGCCACTTGAAAGTATAATGTCCAAAACTCCCCCATGTGCCGACACCAGAAATTTCGCTAATTGTTTAGAGCGAGTTTATTCTTATCATTGAACTTGGTGAATCTGAAGTCCGTAGAATTATTAGTCTTGCACAAACAAATCCTGCACTCCTTGACATTATTCCGACATGGCGTAAAAGAGTACATTGATTTCATTGTGCCCGTCATATTACTCTACTTATCAACAACAGTTTCTCTGGCAATTGTGCATTTTCCCCACAACATTCAAACAGGCCACGTCCTCCTATCATTAAGAAGTTTACTCTGAGTGACTGGAACGACCGCCAAAATTACAGGCCTGTCAACATCAATTTCATAGGTAAGGTTATTGAGAGGCAGCGATTATGCAGATTATTTCATTACTTGATGAAAAACAGTCCTCAACTCAATGACAATATTATCAGATCCGCTATACAAAACAAACATAATACTAGAGTCGCATTATTGCAGGTTAAAAACGACATTGACCTCGCACTTGGATATAAAATCAAGTTGTCGTGCTTGGTCATGCTTGACCTATCTGCTGCCTTTGATACCATTGATCATGATATCCTTTTCCATCGCCTGGAACATGACTTTGTTATCAAAGGCACAGGCACTTGAATCATGACTGTGTCAAATCATAATGACTGGTTAGGGAATTTCTCAGGTCAGCATTTTTGGCTCAAATTCTGATGACTACATCCTGATTTATGGTGTCCCTCAAGGATCGATCGTCGGTCCTAAGGTATTCACATTGTACGCACAGCCTATTGCCACAATAATTCGCAATCACAATATCAAATATCATCTTATGCTGATGGTATTCAGCTGTACTATATATTTGACCCCAGTATTTCAGGTGAAGCAGCTTGTGCTTGTTCAGACTAGCTGCACTAGGTGGAATGCAATACGTGCTGGATGACAAAGAACATGCTAAAACTCAATCACTCTAAGTTTTTTATAGGTTCTTCTCCTCAACAACATTCATTGTTCTATCAAAACCAACATTTACATAGGCAACACCGAGATATATCCATCAACTACGATCAAAAACCTTGGTGTTAAAAATCGATCCTACTATGTTCATGTCATCCCACATTACTGCTTTTATGTCAGTCATTAAACTTCTCTCTCTGGAACATATCCCGTATCCGCCGCTATATTGACAGAGAGACTTGTAGCAATGCAATGCGAGCACTTGTTCTATCAAGACTTGACTATGCTAACGCCCTTCTATCTGGCTGCAAGTCTAGTGATATTGCTCGTCTTCAGCGTTTGCAGAACAGAGCTGCAGCATGTGTTCCAGGTCCCTCGTCGACACCCATCTTCTGAGCTTATAGACACTCCATGGTTTACCTGTAAACAAGCGTATCATTTTCAAAGTCATTTAAATATCTACAAGTCACTGAATGATCCGTCACCAATATACCTATCTAACTGTTTGAACTTCTATATCCCACTCAGAGAGGGTCTACACTCGTCTTCTGATACTGCTCGTTTGATTGTACCCAGAACCAGAAGGGCGATTGGTGATAGTTCTCTCAGCGTATTTGGCACAATGGCACTAAACTGTGGAATGACATCCCACATCATGTCAGAGTCTCCTCTAGTGTTAGTAGCTTTAAAGCAATTACAGCACATTTTTGAAGGACGCCCCCAATTTTCAAAATCTGAAATTTTTGCACAGTTGTGATGGTAATTGTCTAGTATACTATACCTGCGAGTGGTAATGCTCAAAAATGCGTATTTGTCATAAAAGAACGATTTTGTAATTAGAATCGGGATCCGTGATTGTAATTTAATGGCGGAGCAGGAAACGCCAAATTTATGTCCGTCCTTGATGAAATAGTGCCACCTCACAAAAATGACCTCTAAATTGACTTTCCTGAACCGACGGAAAAACTAATGGATGAGCGTAGACACGTACATGTCGCATGTTCCCGGCTTTTTCACGCTTGTAACATTGAGTCATACTTCAAATTCAAAATGGAAGCCAAATCTAATAATTTTAAAATATGCCCTATAACAGCAAATACCTGCGATAAAAAATAAACATTAAGTACTTAGATTATGTTTTTAAACAAATTCATTAGTACTGATACTTTAAGTTTTGTAAACATGGACGTCAATCAATATTATGGCCGCCAAAAAACGTGGAATTAGCTTCAAAACATACTTGACACAAATTTCTAAATATTACCTTCAAGTATAAATTATTGTGTCAATGAAAACAATTAGAAATGTACCTATGATCATAACCAAGTGATACAGGTAATCCCAATTAAAAAAAAGGGTGGTCATCCAAAAAATTGAGTGCTATATATGTGAAAAAATGTAATTCCTATGGTATTTTGACAACTTTGCACCATATTAGTTTTATTTCGATTTTGGCGCATTTAAAAAATTGAAATGTATGTTGTACATTGGTTAAGATCAAAAGTACATTTCTAATGTCATTGACACATTGATTTCGATTATTCGATTGAAAGCTGTTGTATTGTGTCAAGTATTTTTTGAAGATGTTAACGTTTTTGGCTGCCATATTGATTGACGTCATGTTACAATTTTAAGAGTATCAGAAATATATTTATTGTGTCTAACAACATAACCTAAGTACTTGCTCTCTATTTTTAATCGCAGGTATTTGCTGTTATAGGGCATATTTCAAAATTGTTGGATTTGGCTTCCATTTTGAATTTAAAGTATGACTTAATGTTACAAGTGCCGTACACTTGTTCATTGGATCCTATAGTATATCTAGTATAACTCCATAGTATAGGGTTGAGTAGGTAATTACCATTTATGGCGACCCATCTGTATTTTTCCAAAACGGCCAAGGCTGCCAAGGTGGCACCCGGAGGATTCTTATTCTACACACCCTAATATATCATTCTCAGCAAAAAAAATTGTGTATATACTCAACTGTACGGTCACATGAACGTTCTCTCTGACTATATATTTACTTTTTTTTGTAAAGCGCTGTGATCAAGTTGGATTTAATGCGCTATATTAAAGGAAATATGTCAAGATTTTTGTCAAGCTCATTGACTTACATTAAAAAATATATGTACATACATTTTTTTTTTTTTAAAAAAAATAATACAATTTGATGTAAAATTAACAAAATAGAGGCATTTAATTTTTGCTTTTGACATACGAAGAAAATGGGCGGATTTTTCGCCACGGCTTCATTGATCAAACGCGCAATCGTGACATCAAAGTGATGACCAAAACATCGTGTTACTCGAAGTTATGCTGACACTGTTAATATTGAGGGGATAATGAAAGTAATATAAAATTAGAAAAAAAAGTTAAGAAGAATGACCTATTTTGTTTAATTTCGTGTGTTTTAATTGTTGAAGTGGCAACACTGCGAGATGATGTCCCAACGACGTAAATTATGGATGGTCATACTTTGACGTCACCATTTGCCTGCGATGTGGATTGGTCGGAATCGTTTTCGAGTAAGATATTGGGCGGAAATTAAAAGGAAAAAATACTCAACAAATGTGGACCAATTTCAACTTATTTTGATTTATATGTAATATACGTTAATTAAGCTTTCAATCCATACCCAATTTTCCAAATATTCACGGAATCATGACTATATTGTTAAGCATGGTATTATTAATAGTATTGTTATTATTTTTTTGTTATCATTTTTATGGCTAGGGGTGAGCCAAGGATAATGTATGGTACACTTTTTAACTATTTTCCACACTATGGCCCTAAAACTCTCTGTTTATATAAAACTTGTAATTTGACATCATTTAGAGCCGAAAACTGCATGAAAATCCATACTCATACGTTTATGGTGCAAAATTGGATTTTCGACTTTTATACTCTGTATCCCGTCTCTCGGACTTCACGACATTATTGTGACGCCATGTTAGTATTCATCTTGGTATCAATGGAAAGAATAGCTATCATAAGAAAGGTGGCTATCCATTACTACCAAAAATTATAAGCATTGGTTGCCTTTATGGCGAATACCCGAGGGGTAGTAAAAGGCTTAGAAAGACGAGGAATACTATGCAAATGCCAGTTAGGTAGACTTGTTGGTCAAAAATTGTTAAAAGTCGTGTCTTTCGGCCAACTTTTTGAAGTACACGTTAGAAGGGTACAACAGTGTGCCTTTGGAAGAATTAATTATTTGTGTACCAAAATTAATGCAAATCGCTGGTCGATCAGGGCAATGCCACCTGTCGAAGTGTGCGTGTTCGTTGCGAACGAGCCTAAAATTTTGCTGGGTTGGAAACCAATTAGTGATTTATGTTTAATTTGCCATTGTTGAATGATTGGGTATTCTTTGTATATTGTCCACATAATATTTGCGTTTTTAGGTCCCTGGGCATTTTGAGCACCGCCCAATTCTTATGCTTTGCATTTGCCGATTTAAACAAAATAAAATTGGCGTAATTGTGTATGTCGAAAAAGCAATGAGAGCTGGTCCATTAACCTTCGCTGTATAGCTGTAATGTAAATTTATTGGGCTATTTTTTATTATTAGGATTATTATATTGTAGAAGCAGCGTTCGAAATAGCAGTTGTCCGTTCGCCCAGGACAACCAAATTGAGCGCCGGACAACCCAAAATTATACTACAGTTGTCCGGTGGACAACCATAAAATCTAGAGCCAAGAGTCTCTTTTGATACGCCGCAATTCTTAGAACCTGACACAGCCGACAGATTATTAGTTATTGGGACAAAAGGCCTAGTCTTGGAGTATCCTCCAATGAAGTAAAAACGCAGTTCCAAGAAACTCACCCACAAAAATCGCTAAATAATAATCAAGTCCAGATCGTTTACACTAATAAAATAGGTACAGGGAAAACCCCTTTTGCTTGGCCACACACGAATGAGATACACTATCATTTCACCTTATCATGTATATTTTATACAGAAAGTTGTTTCAAAATACGGACAACCAAAAGTTTTGGTGGACAACCAAAAATTGCAACTTGGTTGTCTGTGGGACAACCACTTCTTTTTCCTTAATTCGGACGCTGTGTAGAAGTGAGATGTAAATTAGTTATGCATTTAATACAAGCTTTTGGCAAAGCTGATTCATTAATGATTTTATGATAACAAAACTAGATGCCAACATTGTCTTTGTCCAAGGAAGTGTGTGCGTGCGCGCGCGCGCGTGTGTGTGTTTAAGCTGTAGCTGCGAATTAAGTAATGCATTTTATCTGGATTAATTTTAGATGTGGTTTTAATCGTAATTATTCCTATTGATGTTTGGTCTGATGTTAGCTGGACCAGGTGTTGTTCTACAGGGCAGGTTATTTTCATCCAATTCCACTAAAAAGTGCAACAGAATTTTTTTGAAGAATGATATCATGATAAAAGATTGGAATTCCACCTGAATAAAGTTAACTCAATTGACATTTTCTTGTCTAATCTTTGGAATCATTTATGTTCCTATTTTAGCTAAATTAATGTTGTTACGTCTCGTGGACGTCAGGGAAGAAATACCCTTTAAACACAAACAAATGAGCCTTGTGCACAAATAATCTGAATTTTATACAATAACACTGATTTAATGTGATTTTTATCAAATTAATTGGTTGAAGACTTTGGAATGTCCGAAACACAATTACAATTTAATAATGATACTCTCAATGTTGTTACCGATCTTACTATAATGTCCACTAATGTCCCGAATTAAAGGAAGCGCTGCAGTTATGTCCTCACAGCGACGACTCCAAAATGACAGCATGCAAAATCAGACCTGTATCACCTATCATTGACCTCAGTATTAGCTGTAAGCTGCTGGACCACACCATAGGTAGTCAGCTTATGCAACATCCCGAGAAATATCACATCTTGAACACTAACCAGCAAGCCTTCAGGATTATCTTGCGAATCCCAACTTATCATGACGATGGTCCATGGAAGATCTTACGTCAAATTTGATAGCAAGATCACAACAGATATAGCAGTACCCGATTTCTCAAAGGCATTTGATGTTGTACCCGGGATGTTGTACCGCACCCGAAGTTAATCCAGAAACTACATTTCTATATATTTTGTGAGAGGCAGTGTACAGAACTGGATCAAGGCTTTTCTATCAGACAGACCACAAAGGGTTGTTGTTAATGGCAAATCATCTACCTGGTATAGAGTGGAAATCAAGTTTCCCAGGGGACAGTAATGGGACCACACCCATTCCTCCTCTTTATTAATGATATCAATAAAACCTTTGGGGGCAACAGGTGTTTTTGCTGATGATTGCCTCGTGTACCGGAAAATCCACTCTCCGGAGGATGAGTAGTTATTTCAAAAAGATCTTGACACATTGGCCGACAACATGGTGAATGAAATTTATCCCACCAAATGTACCACTATGCGCATTTCTAGAAAAGGAAACCCAGGGAGAACAAACTACAAACTGTTAGGGGTCAATCTTGAAGAGAAAGACAAGATCCCTATAGTTAGGCACAATTCAGAATAACTTCAGTTGGAACAGCCACTGATCACGTTTTGGCGAAGGCAGCTCGTATCCTCATCAAAAGGAATTTCTACTCGGCCTCCACGATGTGAAGGAAAAACTGTATTCCACCTTAGTTAGACCACGCCTTAAATATGGGAGCGTCGCTTGGAACCCATATACCAAGAGAAATACTAGCTTGCTGGGAAAAGTTAAACGGCGTGCTGAGCGTGTCTGATATGATGGCAAAGCTTGAATGGATCACATTAGAAGATAGAAGGGAAATAAACCAGCTCACATATCTATACAGCATTCTCAACAACGTCGTTATTTTTAGAAACGGATGCCTGTAAACCCAAAATGAAGTATACTACCAACACCAATGTCTACATTAACTTATTTAATTTCTGCCAAGGATTATCACAAGCTATTTTGCTAAATCATAAAATGAAAACAAAATCATCAAAAATCAGATGTTTGCATGTCTGTAACAAGTACGGATACCCTAATATACCCTGCAAGTGATAAGACCATAAGCAACCTAATAAGCACAGAATCCGTTATTTTAGTCATTACTGTCTGTACGGACACTTAATACTAATTCAATGGAGAGTCTTATCTTTGAAGACTACCGTTTTCTTTCTTTTCTGGCAATTCTTCAGTTGAAAAAAAAACATATGAGAATTATACAGACTTATCCTTCAATATTAAGCTATTACTGCAAATTTCAAATATTTTGAATTGACTCTTTCGGGTGAATCACTAATAGTGTCTTTAAAGAATTAATTTCAAAGTAAGCCGCTATCCAAGGCCTCTTCGTCATACTTCCAAGTGGAGTTTTCAAGAGGACAACCACTAAGTACCAAGTACAATAAAAGAACATTATGTCTGCCCAGAGCTGCCAACGCTAAAAAGTGTATACTTGCTATTTGTACTACAATCAACAACAATGCGAATACTTTATTACGGATGACGGTCGTTGCAAAATCGTCTGCGTGGGCGTCTTTATATAGTTTTGCAAAATTCTGTAGGGAGTTTCATAACTCATACACGGTAAGTACAAATTAAAAAACTAATTGGTACAGTTATGTATCACCAGGTCCTGTGACAGGCCATACACAATGCAGTTCAAACATTTTATTTTGATGTTGGCCTGCATTGGTTCATATATACACCCCCCAGGCCTGATATACAACATAAGAGTAGCAGAGTGTTTACTTCCAATTATTTACGATAATTTACCGGCTACCTTTGTTTAGCAAGATTCACAGTTCTTTACAGATTCTTATGACAATGATCTGATGTCATCGTCTTGTTGAACATGATGTGTCGACAATCAGACAGCAGTGATTGCGATCATCGGTGAACATGTTTTTGTATCTGAAATTTGCAGTATAAGCATGTCATCGCCAATGTGGGAATACGAATTAAAGACACTCCGGATTCGACCGAAAATGTTATTAAATATTTGAAACTTACAAGAGTTCGCTTAACTGTGAAGGATAAGTCTGATAATTCATATAGTTATTTTTTCAACTGAAAATTTCAGAAAAGGTAGAAAACAGCAGTGTTTCAAGATAGGATTCCCCATCCAATTACGCGTTGTAGTAAGTTTCCCGGTAGGGTCAGTAATGACTAAACTTTTCGATTTTTGGCCCTTATTGTGTTGCTTTTGGGCTTATCAATTGTAGGTATGTTAGTATACCTATAACCTGTTTACAAACATGTAACAATCTGATTTGTTGATGATTTGTTTCGATTCTCTGATTGAGCAAACCACTTGAGGGAATTAGAACAAAATGCAACAGAGGATAAGTGCCTTAACATAACCAGTGGTGAAGTTTTTTCATAAATGATTTATGATCCCAAACTAAATGCCATGTTATTTTGTCTAAAAGTGTTGGCGTATTTTGGGGGGTGGTGTGGCATACCTATATTCCTGCAAAGTAAATTATCATTTAATATTGTCCAATTAATTTTAGAGGTGGTTTCAATCACTCTTATTTTTTTGTACCCTGTTCGGTCCTGAATGTACCAGTGACTTAAGGTTTCCTTTAGCCTTTCCGTGTATACTCGTTTTATTATTGCTATTTCTATTGTGGGGGTATTTTTATGTTAAAGGAATGGAAAAAGATCAATGCCTTAACCTAATTTAATGTTTCTTATTTTGGTAGAGTTTATTGAACCGCTGTTACGTGACAATATTAGGGGTGGGCACGTAATGCCTTGTTGAACAAATCTTTTTGAAAACGAGCTATTATTAATCAGGCAAGCTTTTCACTCAGATAATTTTTTAGGTTGGTTTCCGTGGCGTTTACAAGTTTTGTAACAGAAGTCTATAGGGGTTTTCTGCCTACTTTTGGAAAAAACACAAAACAAACAAACATGCTCCTCATCGCTGGATTTTGGTAGAAACTCACCAATAGGTGCTTCATAGGTTTACGCAAATACTGGTCCTAATAAAAAAAATAGCAATTTACTCTCAATGGCAGAAATATATTTTTCCAAAACTCTCTTCAATTGAGGAAAGGCAATGCACAGAACAACCCAAACAAGACCACTAGTTTGTGATGATTGAAAATGAAGGAGTCTATTTTGTAAGGTCAAGCCTTGTCAACCATTTACATAACTTACTAATACCTGTGAATGGTACTGGGGCGTTTTCATAGCAGCATGTGCAGTTGTGGTACTATTATAACATAATATCAGGCACTACTATATGTTAAAGAGGTGTATTCCTGTTTCTATAAATAATTGAAACCAGAAGGTGAATGCGGTAGCTGTGGCTAAGGAGTGACTGCCTCCTCTGCAAGGTAGAGACATTTTTGCTTTATCTAGACATCATGAACTTGTTTATTTTGGAAACCTATGGTTTTACAAAGGGAGGCAATATACGTAGCACATGTGCATGTTATATAGTTGTCATTAGTTTTATGTGGCAATATTTGGCAAATAACTCATTTAAAACCTCAAATCCCATTGACTTTATGTACAAAACTTAAAAATCCATGGAACCAACCCCAAAAAGGCGTGCTAGATTCTTTTTCAGGAGCCAAATTGCCATAGAATTCACACTCGTTTAAAAAAAGTTGTAACTTTCCCACCCCTAACATATAGACGGCCCGCCATTGAGGCCAAAGTGCTCAAAAATGTTTTTGACGGCGACTTTGTTTCCAACATCCACCATTTGGATTCGCATCCTCATGGAACCTACAATAGCGTATGGGTGTGGCCCTTCTAATTTTTTTAATTTTGGGGTAAAAAATGGGCAAAAAGGTCACAATAGTCCCCAAAATAGGTAAATCAATCAGATTGCCTTCTTTCTCAAAATTTTCATCAGAACAGGTGGGTGTACATCCAAGGGCAACAAATGCACCGTATGAGTCTATAGCCAATTCCGATTTACATTTCTGGGTCAATTGGGCCAAAAAACACAAAATTGTCCAACACTCCATAAATGAAGTCCTAATGCCTCCTTTCCCAACGATCTTAATTGGGAACCTCTTCAGTTTTACTCCCCAAAGAACTAAAATTGAATAGAGTGCTAGCCATTTCAATTGACACTTTGTAGGTAAAATTCCAAAGTCCAATTTCCAAAAGGCTAAAATTAGTCAAAACACTCTTTTCTCAATACCGCTCGTTTATTATATACCACCCGTTTTGGTGTAATATGGATTACCACGGGGGCATCGAAATCGTTATAAGCACCCGGTTGTTGATGGTTTTGATACCAATGGATAGCTATGGTCCCTCCTCTTTCCATTATACCAAAACTTATGGATTTAAGTATTAACCATTTTGGGCATTTTTGATGTGTTTGGTCCATTTGACTAAACGCAGGAAGGGTTCCTCCCCCCCCCCCCAATTCCACAAAATTAAAAAGCTCCACTTTTGGACGATTTTTTGGGATAAAATTGTCAAACAAAATTGAAAGAAAGTCCACTTTTTGGTATGAAATGTCAACAGTCCCAAAAAAGAGGAACTTTTGGCGGGTTAGGTCGCAACCTTTACCACAAAGGTCCCACCTTTTCGGAAAAAAGGTGCACTTTTTTCTAAGTCCCTCACCCCCCCCCCCAAATGAATCCTGCGTCAGTCTAAAGCATATGAAATAACTGCCAGACTATGTACTTATTAACGTTTCCTTGAGATGTAACGGCAAATTTTCTTTGATTTTTTTTTGTTGAACGAAGGTATGGACTGAGGTAATCCATTTTTGCATTTTTTTTTTGGGGGGGGTGGCAATTTACTGAAAAAATCTATAATCGTATGGCTTCCATTATATTACTTAAATATGATCCTTTGACGGTAAATGGCCATGTTCCTGATAGATTATTTTAAGAAAAGATGCATTTCGACTGATTTACCTATTTTTGGACAATTTTGACCTTTTTGTCCATTTCACCCTAAAATTTTTAATTGGATGGCTTCCATTATATGGCACTTAATATAACTCCTTTGAAGGTTTGACATGTTCTGTTAGATTATTTTGAAGAGGAAATGCATTTTGGACTGATTTACCTATTTTTGGACAATTTTGACCTTTTTGGCCATTTTTACCCCTAAAATATAAAATGTAAAAGGCCAACACCCCATACGTTTATGTTTCATCCCATGGTGTATGAATCCACTAGGTTGGACCTTTGTAACAAACCACGCGTCAAATTCATATTTTTTTGGTCCTTTGGCCCCCCGTCGACTTCATAATGGTCAATTCAGCCGTGAAAGGACCTAAACAAAATGGGTTTTCATTTATTATCAGCTTTGGAAAACGCGTGACAGAACAGACAATGTTTTAAGTCGCTCCATCAGAGACTATGGTGAAAAACTCATACAGTGAACATAAAACGGAAGGGAATGAAAGAGCAATTAATGACAGAAGAGGACACTGGAAGGATAGCTTCTAGAGAACCCGTGTGGATCACTTGCAAAGGAAACCAAGCTCAGAACGAACTCGAAAAAGTGGACCAATACCACTTTAGACATTGTCACGGAAGTGTGTCTCGCCCCAAGAGTTCACCGAACGTTTGTCCTGAATCCGAAAATTGTAGGAGGACTCTGAGAAAGTTATAAGGAAGTTAGTGCAGCGAGATGGGTGTACATTATAAAGGCAATATTAGCACATTTTTTTGAAGGGGCGCCCCCAATTTTTTTAAAAAATTTGGAGATTTTTTTACACGTTGCATTGGTAACTGGTTAATTAACTGTACCTGTGAATGTTAAGCTCGATAATTTCTATGGTGGTCAACAACGAAGGAATTTTTTTGTAGTAGAATAAATTATTATCGGTGATTCCCCGAGAATATTCAACGGCTGCTGGAAACGGCCTTCAATGTGAAATAGCCAGGGAAGAGCGCCATGTAAGTGTCTACGCTCCTCCATTAGTTGTGTTAATAGTTCGGGCCAGTCAAGTTAGAGGTTATTTTCTCGAGGTGGCACTATTTCATCATGGACGGACATAAACGTATCATTTTCCAGCTCTTGCTGTTAAGTCCAATGCTGGATCCCAATTTTTAAAAATCGGTGATTTTGTGATAAATACGCCATTTTTTAGCATTCTCGTTCGCAGTATAGTTTCGTAGACAAATACCAACGTACTGTGCAAAAATATCAATTTTGAAAATTGGGGGGCCTTCTTCAAAAAGTGGGGGGCCAATATTGCTTTAATGAAGATGACTTGCATTCTGCTCGAAATATAAACAAAACCTCAGCATCTGATCTAATACGCTACGCCGGAGACCCTAGACAGAAGGTGCTTTTATCCCGCAAAATCTCAAAGGTACAGGGTTGGGTACATGACGTGCTAACTCGCCATACCAATTTTTCTGGATCAAGTCCAAAGACTTGTAAAGCGGCAGATCATGAAAATCAGTATGGACATGGAATTTTGCAATGGGAACCAAAAATAAAACCAGCCATCAAGACCCTCCAAAACCACATCCCACACCCGCCCGCGCATCCGACCTACCAAAACACCCCCCGCAAAAATCTTGGTTGAAGATGGAAAACAATAGTACTGGTACATCGTGATGACTCCTAAAGACATCAAGACAGTCGCTAGGTAAGCACAAATTAAACAAAAATTAACTCACAATATCACAAGGTATCTTCATTTAACCTTTTTACGTATTTGCAATGTTGTCTAATACAGGCGAATAACGCCACTTTGTGTTTCCGAATAGCCCTTATGGGCAGGTTACATGGGAATGTTGTCATTAATTGTATACTGATTATTTATTATTTGTGGCGAAATTATTAATTGTTTTGTTATACGTATATTTATCACAATCAATTACTCACGCAGCCAAATCTCCTTATATAAAGGCCGACTCAGAGATTTCCTGATGAGGGCGCCCTCAATTTCCAAAAAAAGCGTGTTTTTTGCATGACATAATGCTTGTCCATATACTAATCACTGTGGTAAATTTGCTAACTTAAATCGAATTCTTCATAGAACAATCACAACTTTGTTATTTTTTTTATTTTTTTTATTTTTGTTATACACATTATCCTATTGGATTTAATAGTACACCTAAATGTTTACTGCCTCAAACGCCAAAATCCGTTCATCTCAAATTTCGGATTTGTGCATATTAGGTTACTATATTTAGTTCTAATTTGACTATTTTATCATTATCACAAAAAAATAATATTTCAAAATCTCTGAGTCCCGACTTCAATTGTATTATAAAACTAAACTGTGAGATTGATCTGTTAGTAGAACGTTTGAACCACATCATTATTGTATCTGCCATAGTAACTTTCTATAGAGATTTTAAGGTTTTTTCACACGATTCAGTCTGGAACTTTATTCACAGTAAACTTTAAAAATAACTAAATCATGCATGGCAATGCCCCGGCCTGTTCAGTCTTATAGTTAGATTCCTGATGGTAGAGTTATGGGCGGAACTTGGACTTGTCCATTACTCAAAAAAAAATAGGGGACAGAAATACCAGAAATCTCGATTTCTTTCTCGCCATACAAAAGATATAGGAAATTGAGAACCTGGCCACCTACAAATAAAGTTACGTTTTTCGTCCAGTCAATACTTTATTTGTTTTTACATCCTATGTGATGCATAGTGTATCCACCCCCAGAATGGGTTTTTAAACATTGCCTACAACAACATATCATACTATAGCAGGCTTCAGTCACCTGTTTTGTAACAATGGCAGAACTTTTATCTTCACTCTTCATAAAATCACTTTCACCCTTTCACTGAGTATTCCTGGATGGATTTTGCGCATTTAGGGTTTATGCTTTTGACTATTGATTGGGACTGCATGTGAATAGCCCAACCGCTCAGGGTTAGCTATCATGGCTATAGACCAATTAACATCCTACGTCACTTCTTTTTTGCCTGCGAATCCATCTGCGAATCGTTATGGCCATATTATTAAAACTCGAACAGATACAGTTGGCCTAGTGTTTAAAGGGTCAGGACTACCTATTTCAAGATACCAGGCCCTAACAGTTTACACAATTGCTGTTAACTGGGTCTATAGTGCACCTCATACCACAAATACCACGGACGAACGTTTTTAAAATATACGAATCCCCTCAATTCATACCTCCACCTACAAAAAATAGGGCTATTCCACTATAACTGGAATCTAGTTTTTTATAATAACTTTGCTTCACAACCGACTTTAAGGGTTTTTAGCCATACATACACTTTTATCTGATATTGCTTTGCCGTTGTTTTAGACAATATCTGAGTCATCTCAAATTTCGATTGTGCATTTTAGGCTCTATATTTAGTTCCATGTTGACTATTTTTCATTATTACACCAAAAAATACTATTTCAAAATCTCGAGTCAGCCTTCAATGTATTATAAAAATAAACTTGAGATTGATCTGTAAGTAGAACGTTTGAACCACAGTCATTATGTATCTGCATGTACTTCTTTGAGAATTTTAAGGTTTTTCACACGATTCAGGTCTGGAACTTTTCACCAGTGCAAACTTTAAATAACTAAATCCTGCAGTGCAATGCCCCGGACTGTTCAATTTATTATAGATTGCCAAGTGATGGTAGAGTTATGGGCGGTGTTTGGACTTCGTCCATTACTCAAAAATAGGGGATCAGAAAATACCCAGAAATCTCTCGAGGTCTTTCTCGCAATA
Organism: Ophioderma brevispina; assembly: GCA_023653785.1. NCBI lineage: Eukaryota > Metazoa > Echinodermata > Ophiuroidea > Amphilepidida > Ophiodermatidae > Ophioderma > Ophioderma brevispina. Next base: position 22,774 of record JAMKCH010016369.1, read on the forward strand.
CAAAAAGAGTAGGATTGAAGAAATGCGCCAACTACAAGAAATAAAGTTACGTTGTTCGTCCAGTCATACTTTTATTGTAGTTTATCCCTATGTGATGCCATAGTGGTCTACCCCAGAATTGTTTTAAACATTGAATACAACAACATATCATACATTTTAGAAGGTTCAGTCACTGGGTAACAATGGAACTTTTATCTTACTATCTCATAAAATCAGCTTTACCTGCGTTAATGGAATTATTCCTGGATTGAGTTTGCCGCATTTCTAAGGGTTTTTAGCTTTGACTATGAGGGACTTGTGATGACCAAGTGAGGGTGGCTATCATGGGCTATAGACTAGTTAACATCTACGTCACTTCATTTTGTTGCTGACGAATCCATTCTGCGAATCGTTTGGGCCCATAGTATTAAAACTCTAACAGATACAATGCCTAAGTGTGTAACGGTCAGGCCGACCTATTCACGCTACTCCAGGCCAACATGTTTGACCCCCCATTGCTGGTTAATTTGGTCTATCGCGACACATCATACCACAAAGAACACGGACTAACGTTTTTATATCACTAACTCCCCCCTCAATTCATACCTCCACCCTACAAAAAAGTAGAGGTAGGTCCACTATCACCTGGGAATCTAGTTTTCTCTACCTTTGCTTCACAGCCGAATTTAAGGGTTTTAGCCATACTCCAGGCCTTTTCCTTCCTTATTTGCTTTCGTTGTTTTCACCCATATCGGCGTCTCTTCGAGATTTGGTTTGTCCTGCTCCCGCCTAGAAATCCCCCTCATCCCTGCTTTCTTGCCTTTTCTCCCTCCACCGCACTTCTTTCCCCGCCCCGCTCTACTCCGTTCCCTATCCCTGCCTGGCCTGTCCTCCCTGTCGCGCCTTGTCTGCCCTTGATCCCCTTTTGCTGTGTGCTCCTCCTTTGAGGTACCCCCCACTGGTCGCCTTGGACCCATATGCCAGCCGTGGATACGAGGCAAGGAGAACGAAGGACGGGACAAAGAAAGGAGGGCGAACCACAACCAAGGGCTCGAAGGCACATGAGAGCAGGGAACCCCGGCAAGGAAAACCAAAAGGGGCGGAAAGGAAGGACAGGGGGGCGAGGGAACGGCCAAAAGAGAAGAACAGGAGCCAAGAAACGGGGGACAAAGAGGACCCCCCTTATTTTCCCCAAAGAATGCATTCAACGCTAGACCCTTTTGCACCGAATAGTTATTAGGAATCATTTTGAACTGTCACCTAATGTCTAGATCAAAAACTCATTGCTTGAAGTGTAAAAGGAAATAAACTTCTAAACGGATACAAAAATATATCTTTTGATTTTCCATATTTGAGTACAAAAATATTATGTGAATGTAATTTTCAAGTAGTTATGCAAGCACGCTCAGGCGTTCTATGGGGCTGAAGGATGACAACACTTCAGGCCCAAGCTAAAAACTTCGTTAGTGGCCCGGGGGGGGGGCGTTCATAGGGGAACCAACCAGATAACCACTTTCCCTGGGGATTTTTCAATGACACTAACACAAGTAATTGGGGGTCACGTAAGAACCACATACCCACAATAAAAACTGAAAATCCGAACCTTTGACTATGAACCTATGGCCATGAAATGTCACTATCCGAACAAGAGTGGTTCGCACTTTCATCCTCAGCAACTCCAATATAAGGTTTGAACCAAAAATCAATTCATATATCTACTCTAGATAACCAATTAAAATAATCTGCCAAAATCATAGCCAAATTATACCATTTGTTATCTTTCTCAGCAACTTTCAAAATCAATTAATGGTTCCCATAGACTTACCACAGTTAAGAGCACGTAACTGACACAAATTAAATTGATGCTATAGAATAAAAAGGTATTTGATTTAAAGGTATTATAATTATAATTAATGCTACCTAAGGATATATCTAAGAAAAAATCCAGATTCCTAAAGCAATATTGGCACATTTTTGAATAGGCGCCCCAATTTCAAAAATTTTGATACTTTTTGCGCAGTTACGTTGGTAATGTTTAGGAAACTATACATGCGACCGAGAATGCTAAAAAAAATGCGATTTTGTAATTAGAATTGGGACCCAGGACTGGACTTAAAGACAGAGCTGGAAATGCTTCCGTTTATGTCCGTCCATGATGAACTAGTGCCACTTCAAGAAAAAAAACCTCTAAACTTGACTGCCCGAACTATTAAAACGAACTTAAATGGAAGAGAGTAGACATGTACATGAAGTATTCCCGGCTATTTCACATCTGGAAAGACCGTGTCCAGCAGCCGTTGAATTATTATCGGGGATCCCGATAATAATTATTCTGTACAAAATTACTTCTGTTTGTGACATCATATTTTACCATCTATTTTCGAGCTTAAACCATTCACAGGTACAGTACTAGCACTTACCAATGCAACCGTGTTAAAAATTCTCCAAATTTTTGAAAAAATTGGGGGGCGCCCTTCAAAAAAAGTGCTAAATAGGGCTTATATTACTTAATTTGTAATTAGTCAATATCTTATTTTCTTCCACTTCCGGTAGTGCAAAGGCGGGGGGGGTGTCACTAGGGACCCAACCTAATTATTAAAATGAAGCCGTGGCGGATTAAATTTTTTAGTATCATGAGAAGCGTATTCATAAGTCAGACAATTAGCAAAAAAATCCCTTGAGAAAATGTGAGTGCTAAACGAGAAAATCGAAAAAAATCAAAGGTTGGGTACTTTGGAACCCCCCTTCTTGGGCACTTAAGTGTTAATAAAAAACCAGCGAGGTTGGGTTGCCAGGGACGAGTGAAGGCGCTGTTTTCCCGAAAGACTTGGCACCGACCACAGTCTGCAAAATAGCAATTTCAATTTTCAGTATCCCAGGGAGTGCCAATGCGTTTTGGGGTGTCTAATAATTATAATGCCTGTTTGTCTTAGAGTGTCCCCGGTGCTCATGGCTACAGAGTGCATAGCTCTGTAGCCACGGCGCGTATGTTCAAGGGTTATTATATGTTTGGATAGAGATATTTTTGCAGGGAAGTTTCTGGCGGTTTGAGTTATGCACAGGTAATTTAACAGAAGTCCTGATTGATGTGAACTTATATTTTTTTCTTAATGTATATGATATCCCTAAGATTCTTTTGAACAAAAGGTTAAGAGATATTTAATGTCAATGGGACGAGACTGCCATCGTAAACGGCGTGTAGCAGTTTCGCAAATTACCGTTGGGAAATCCCCAAGCCACAATCGAGCAAATCGTGTCCTACCCTCCCTGTACAGAACCACATGTATAGTCTTACATCTTGACGCATGCTGTTCCCTTTTTTTTTTTTTTTTTTTTTTTTTTTTTTTTTTTTTTTTTTTTTTTTTTTTTTTTTTTTTTTTTTTTTTTTTTTTTCCATTTTGTTTTTTTTTCTTTTTTTTTTTTTTTTCTTTTTGATTTTTTTTTTTTTTTTTTTTTTTTTTTTTTTTTTTTTTTTTTTTTTTCTGAAAACAGAGATACAGAAATGCTGCTGCTTTGCCGTATTGTAGTTTTATAAACGGTAACGAGATAAATATTTGGGTAGTGTCAGTTACAGGTCACGTGTCAGGTATCGGATATCAGCTTTGCTTTGGAGGGCGACCGAATATCTAAATCCGACTATGTTAATCCAGGAGTGCAATGGTGTTGGGGTGTACTAATAAGTAGGAATCGGAGGGCCCCTACCCCTCCATCCACCCTAGTCCCGCCGTCACGCATCCCCCGCCCTCTCTTCTTCTGTGATCCGGGCATCTTTTGTCGTTTTTTTTGTCTTGTGACACTCCCCTCTCCCATCACACACTCTTCACTCGCCCCTCGTCCTACACCTGCTCAGTATAACCGTCTGCTCACCTCTTCACACTTCCTTCTCCATCGTCCCGTTCCTCTTTAGATCCCAAGTTATACACCAATCCATGCTAATCCCGTTTCGTTCTCTTTGCGCTTCTTTCCCGTGCATGTTCTTTCACCGTCTCTCCTGATGTATCTCTTCTCTCCCCCCCATCCCCCTCCTCCAACCATCCTATACCTCTACACCTTCCACAGACCCTCCTTCCATAACTTCCCCCTTTGTCTCACTTACCCCACCCATTACCCCTCCCTCCACCTCCCCACTATTTTTCTCCACCTACTCTCGTCCATCACGCTTTTCTCAACCATCGCACAACTCCCCATCACTTTCTTCCCTCCCTCTTTTTCCCTCGATTTTCTTTTTCTCTTCCCTGGCTTATCACAGTACTCCATCCCACCGCCCTGCATCTCGACCCTGACTTTTCTATCCCCCTTACCCCTATTATACCCCTATCTCTTCCGTCCCCGCAATGCCCCACAATGCACTTCCTCCATTCCCACCTTGTCTTTCATATCTCCAGTCCCACAGGCTCCATCTACCTCCCCCCACGCTGCCTCCTCTTCTACCTTCCTCTTCCCAATACCTCCCCTTCGTTCACCCTTTTTATCCCTACTTCTCCTATTATCTCCCCCCCCCTTTTTACGTTCTACCCCCCCGATCTCAGAATTTACTTACTACTCCACCCCTACACTACGTTCTTTCCTCCCACCCCCCCTTCACGCCCCTCACTATTCCCCCCCCCAGTTACCTTTTTAACTTCATACTTTGATACCAACTCCATAAATCCTCCCCCCCCTACTATTACGAGGCGGACCCTTCCTTCTTATACGTGTTCTTCCCTACTTTGCCATACCCCCTCTCCTCCTCCATTCCTCCTCTTTCTCTTTTCCACTTTCTCTCCTACGTCTCACTTAACCTCTCCTGCCACCCCTCTCCCCTATTTATCCCTCCCCTTTTTCCCTCCCCCCCCCACAACATCACCATTCTCTTGGTTTTGCGCCCGCGGTACCTCGTCTATGTCGATTCATCTCATTTCTCTGGTCTTTCTCCACCGATCTCTCACCTTCCCCCTTTCTCCCCCTCATTTTTCTCCTACACTACCCCCCGCCCGCTCCTTGATAGTCGCACACCGCCCCCTTACACCACTCCCTCAACCTAACACCCTTGCGTTCTCCGTGTCCTTATCCCCTACCCCACACACACCTCTTACACCCCACCCCCCACCCCATCTGAATAACTTTAAGCCGGCTTCCTCTCGCCAAACTTATCCCTTATTCCCCCCTTCTCCTTGCTCCCGATTGTGTTTGCTCCCCTACTTCGTTCCTCCCCACCTTCCCTCCTCCCTCTTCTTTCGCTCCCCCACCCATCTTCAACCCTTTCTCCCTATCCCTACCCCTCTTCTTTCCCCCCTTGATTACGACATCTTCCATGTTTCTTCCTCTCCCATTCCTCTTTTTTGGTTGGGTTTTCTAAAGTTCTAATTCTAACGTAGCCTTCACCCTACCCCCTTTTCCACTCCGCCTCGTTCTCTCGCCCTCATTTCCCTACGCCGTTCCGTACTATTTCTATCTTTTATGCTCACACTGTTAGCCCTGGTTTGATATTAGAGTGTAAGATCGGTGCGATGGCTACAGAGCGCATAGCTTCTGTAGCCATGGAGCGGATGTTAAGGGTATTATGTTTGATAGATAGATACTTTGCAGGGGCAGTTTCTGGAGTTTTGAGTTTTATGCACAGGTAAATTTAACAGAAGATGATTGATGTGAACCTTAATGTTTTTTCTTCATATCATGTATTTACTAAAGATTTGGAACAAAGGTTAAGAGATGATTTTTAATGTCCACTGGGACCGAGATGCAATAGAAATGCATGTAGCAGTTCACAATTACCATCCCAATGCCCAAATCGAGCCGATCGTGTCTACCTCCCTGGACAGAACACAGTATAGCTCCAACATCTTGATCGATTACGCCTGTGAACAAAGAGATACAGGAATGTTTGCTGTTGTCGTCTTGTCGTTATAAACGGTAAACGAGTGAATAGTTGGTGTCGTGTAGGTACAGGTCACGGTCAGGTATCAGTTATCAGTTTGCTCTTCAGGGGCGACAGATATATTTAAATCCGACTATGTTAAATCAAGTCGTAATATGACCTCGGCCCAAAGTGCTATTATTTTTTTCCAAAATAGGACACGTTATTGATGTAAACAGTACAAAAATTTACCTTTTCCCTAGTCAAAAAACCGACGTACGATGACGATAATCGGTTGTTTTTTACATGTAGGGATTACGCTACGTCATTTTACCTGAATGGGTCCCCGAAGCAAAATAATAAACCAATCACTGCCGTGACGTCATCAAATCTTTATTTTTCAAAAAATTGGCTGTATCCCATAAAAATTCCTTTTTAATGATTCAACATGGTAGATGTCTTAATAATTAATATTCAATTGTCCTCACATGAATGTGAAAAAGACTGGGGCATAAGTCTACAAACTGAAAAACATAGTCAGCGCTAAATACCCCGTACCCGTGGACTGAATGAGCAGACGGATCCCGTGTTAGTTTTAGGAGGCTTACAGCCCACTTGCGCGCGGCCGGGGGTTATGCGTCAAGGTCTGTACTGGACCCTCTCCCAAAGTGCATTATTTTTTTCCAAAAGACACCGTGTATGCTGTCTAAACAGTACAAAATTTTCCCTTTCCTTCTGCTTCAAAAACCGGTAGATGACGATAATCGGTTGTTTTTTTTCCAATGTAGGGATACGTACGTCATTTTTACCTGAATGGGCCCCCGAAGCAAAATAATAAAAAAACACCAATCAATGCCGGGACGTCATCAAATAATTTATTTTTTCCAAAAAATGGCTGTTATTCCCATAATAAAATTCCTTTTAAGATTCAACATTATGTATATTGTTCTTAATAACTTAATATTCATATTGTCCCGCATGAATGTGAAAAAGATGGGTCCTACGGCTACAAAATGAAAACATAGTCAGCCGGTAACTACCCTTACCGTGGACTGAATAGAAGGACGATCCCGGTTAGTGTCAGCAGGCTTACAGCCACTGCGCGCGGCTGCGGGGGTTGCGTCAGAACCAAAACGTCTCAGAGCAGCAATAATCAAGCTAAAAGGCTTAGGTTTTTAAAGTTATAAATTCGTCCTTCTGAGATGATTTTTCAAGTCAAATGAATTCCTTTCTATTTTGTCAAACAAAATTTTTGAGAAAAATAAATTAAGTTTGCATTCCTATACCAACACACAGGAAAGGCTATAATAGCTTCTGGCTACATATCGGAGTGCCCATGCAGGGTTTCAATATTCACCAGGTGTTTATCGGAGATCGCGTTACAATAGAAAATACGTAAACAAAGTTTTGTGTTTTTATCCCAAATGGCGATCTCGTGGCCTATAAAGATGGAGTCCGACTAGTTGGCATTTTTTTCTTTTGCACATGAACTAGAAACAACTAAAATGACGTGTTGTTTTATTTTGGCACTAACCCACATGTCATAATTTCTATAAAACAAAAAAAACAACAGAAATAGCCACGGACGCGACCGCACACGCACACCGCACTAAATAGCAACACACACATCTTACACAAGCGGAAATTAAATCACAAAATACATGGTGTATGGATATCCCACTACGCTTCATACTAGGCAAAGGGGAATTCGGGAAGATTCCTATAGCGCCCTCCCTAAATGTTCAAATGTAACCTTTGCACCCGATTAATGTTAGGATTTTCATTTTTTAACTGTCACCTAAAGCTTATGTCTAGATCTCTCAGTATTAGCAATTCACTCAGTTTCCATGTCAAACACTCTTGTTGAAGTTGTAAAAGACATTATAAAACAAAAAATAGTGTCGAACCGATACCAAACTTCATTTTGTTCCATGTTTGAGCTTACTATAATAATAGATTATGTATCAAGTCTTTTATTATTTGCAAAGAACGCCTCATGCGTTCTATGGGTGCGAAAGGATTAAAGCATGATTTTACTGTGATTTTAGATGTGTCTCGATTACTTGTCAGACACTCTAAAGATAAATCACACGAAATACAATTTACCCGGATCATATTGAATTCACAATGAAAAGGACTTGATAAAGTTGGGCGATTGCCTGATGTCTAACATGTTAATATAATTAAGAAGTGGTCTCTGCAAGTCTGACCCAAACTTTGAGTATGTTCTGTATAGAGATTGACTAACACAGTAACCAAAATAATGCAATTGTGGGTTGCAATTTATAATCGATACTCCATGAAGATTGATGATCTGTGAGGGACCCAGTTTTCAAAGAATAAGGAAGAAAATAAGGATGCTACATCAGGGTGATTTTATATTGCTCTTTAATCTAAAAGATGACATATGCGTGGATAAATCATGCTTAACTTGATTTGACTCTCTTCTTACTTCATTCCTGCTAGCGGGGACTGTACGTGAAAGAGTGTGCGCTTTCCGATAAAATTGTGAGGGCAAAACATGTATTTTAGGCAGTGATAATCCATAAAATTGATGGAAGCACTTGCCAACCCCCTTCATGGACCCCAGCTTGGAGTTCAAGGTATATCAGGGGTCAAAATTGTAAAAATGTTTCGATTGTGTTTGAAAAAGTCACATGATGTTTTCTGTGTCAAGGATTCATAACGTATAGTTGGGCATATCTGTGGCTTATAGTTTCGGAGTTATGGGGTAAAAAAATGAAAAATAGTGAAAAATTCAATTTTGGTGTGTTACATGGTCAAAGTTAAAAGTTGCTTGATTAAGGAAATGTGGTGCAAATTGTTCCCTAGACTTAAAGGAATGCAATAGGAAAGTTTGCGTAATTGTTTGCTAGTTCACGTTATCCAACAAAATAGGTTCCAGGTCAATAGAATCCAATAGATGCCAATAGCTGTTGACTTTATTCGCCATTTTGGTAAATACTAAACACTTAAGATAGTCCACAACTATTCATTTTCCATTCTATGAGTGGACAACAACTTGAACCACCATTTACAAAAATTGGAGCAACTTTTAATTGGACCCCCCGTACAACCAAAATTGCAACTTTGTCACCATTGTACGTTTGTACCCATAATCCAAAACTATAAGCCATAGGATCGGTAGTATAACACTTAGACCTTTTTGGAATCGTGTAATCAGACAAACATCATGGTGTTTTTGTGTTTTTTAATCATTTTAATTTTTTACCCTGTGTACACCCTTGAACTCAAGCTGGGGGCCATGAAAGGAGTGTGGCAAGTGCTTCCATCAATTTTTTTTGATTATCATTGCAGAAAGTACTTGTGTACCAAAATTCACAGTTTTTATCCAGCAGATTTTCACGGTTCACATGAGGTCTGTGCACTACCAGTCCACCACTATACAAACCATATATAAACCTAACTAGAATTACTGAAAAAGTGCAATGATCATTTGAAATTCTGACAAATGAGGAAGATCCGTTAATTCGGCAATATTAGTAAACGACATAAGTGACATTTACTACTAACATATTCCCATAATGATATCCATTCGACTGTATATCACTAAATCAGACAAGAGCGAATATTTACAAGAGAATCAATAATGAAGATAATATCGTGATGAAATTAGAAAAAGGTTATCCGAGTTGAATTGGTAGGCGGTTTTAGATTGAAATGATGTTAACCATGACTACATTGAAACCAACAGTGCTTGAAATTAACCTTCTAAACACTATTTTGCACCACGTTCTAAAACACTATTGACACACGTTTCTAAACATTTGAAACGGTTGGTTAAGATCTAAACACAGATAAATTAATATTTAAAACCTAAACATGTTTAGGATTTGAATTAGGTGTTATATCATTTGATGCCAAGTGTTTCGGGAATAAACATGTCAAATCTCTAAACCCTATTGCACCCGTGTACAAACACTGCGTTTTTGCAGTGCTATGATGCATGTGTAAACAATTTACTAACAATATGATGAGTGTATTCCACTCAAAAAATGTAGAACTAATAGAAGAAAAGTTCCCCAATCACCATGGATAACCGGGGTATTTTCAAGGCATTCACAATACAAAACAAATTGTACAAGCAATAACTGCAAAAAAATAACACGGCCTAATTCGAAAATCCAAACGCGAATATTATCATAACTGATTAAACTCTTCACGGATATACATGCGACAAACTGGAAAGCAATGAAAATTGATTGGTCGCGGGAAAAACAAAAGTCGGCAAAATAAATTTAAATTAGATTCGGGCGAACTACAATAAAGATCATAAAGCATTTCTGACGAATTAAAATTCTTGTAAATATTTTAAGGCTTTTCCTTTTTTCGTCTTGCTTTCTAAAATTCAGTACTATGGAAAAATTAGTTTGATTATCTCAAGGAACCCCTGTCTCGAACATTTTCATGTCACCCGCAAGTTGAGACGAAATCGTAACGATTATTAAACAATTTGATCCCCAAACCAAATCATGATTGATTTTTGGAAACTTATTCTTAAAAGAACAGTAAATGAAATAGTCTATAGTCTGTCTGCAAGATTTTCAATCTCTCTTTATCTACTGGAAACTATACCAGATAAACTCAAGGAAGCTAAAGTAGTTTGCCAAGCCTTCCAAAAAGCCTTCAAAAATCTGAAAGATTTGTCTTCAATAGAAGTGCGCACTACATCGAAAAATATCACTACTAAATTCAAAACGATTCGGATTCCGCCCAAATCATTCTTACTTTACATGGCGATAATGAGGGGGGGGGGGGGGGCCCAGGGTAGATAAAGGTGCAATGCGGGGAAAGAAATGAAAATACAATGGAATATTTCTAGATATGTCAAAGGCCCCTTTGACACAATTTATCACAATAATTACTTATAAATTAGAACATAATGGGATAGGGGCATCGTCCGTTGATTGACTTGACAACAGAAAAACAAAGTGGTCTTTTCCGCAATTAGTTCAAATTCACCTATATTAAATGCAGTGTTCCACAAGGATCAATTTGAGGTCAAGGTTGTCTATACTCTATGTCAATGATATAACCGAAACTACTTCAGATATTGATTTTATCTTGTTCGCAGATGACACTACATTTTGTACTCTCATCCAGACATTTCTCTGAAATAGGTTTGTAATCATGAGTCGTGAAGTGTGTAATTGGTTTAAAACGAAACACAATACTACATGGTATTTAGAGGCACCGCAACGGAGCTTCAAACTTAATTGGACAAAGAACATGACATACCAAAGTTCAAATAATAATGTTAACAATACTCAAACACATGTATCGGGAATCAGGGAAAGATAAAGATACAAAGTGTATTGTAAGATGATGGTATATCTCCTCAAAATGTGAAATCGTCCTTGACGTTGTATCCTTAGAAAAGGTTTCTTGGATTGTATTGACGAAAAACCTTGACTTGGAAATATCACATTGATACTATATCCAAAACATTCTTGCAAGATGGAACTTTTCTTAAACAAACGAGACATTTTGTGCCAAGAAGGGTATTGCATCGTGGTATCTATTTTTATATTTCCCATATAAATCTATGGTATATTAATATGGGGTAAATGGGGTAATACTTCTAAGTTTATTTAAACCCCAAGATTTCTAACGATGTATTTAAAAAAGATTAATAAAACACTCCAAATAGGAACTAAGAACCATTTTCTACAGTCAGTTAGTCTATTCTGACACTTTATTGGCTACGAAACTTAAAGTTGTGATTTAAAATTCAAGCGTAACTTGGATTAATTTATTGTATAAACACTTCACGGAACAATTACCGAAAAAATTGGACAAGTGTATTTCATGAAGCACAGTGAAATTACATGAGATTCAACACAAGGACACGTCCTCTAAAATTAAACAAGAAACTAAACCAAAAAGCCTTTTCGATAAAACAATTAGGCTACTGTACTTCATTATGGAACTCCCTGAACTCATTGGAGCATGAGCAATTATTAGCATAACATCGCGGCTCCAAAAGCTGAATGCGTTATACAACAAAAAACAAAGCATAATAGTGACATTATAAATATAGCAGCTATTATAATATATTAACAAATAATAATAACACTATAAGTAGGACAGTTTGTGAAAAAGCATCAAGGAAATGAAGGCAGAAGAAAAGAAAAGGCAGCCCAAACCCCAAGGAAATTACGAGGAATTAAGCAAATTGATGAAGTATGGAATGGGGCTCTTAGCAAATTTGTCAGTGCGAGCACGTAATTGGGTGATTGTGGGTGTATTTCTCAATGTCTGCCATGGATCTCCACTCTACATGGAGGAAGCAGGTCCCTGGTACCTAGATTGGGGAAAGAGAAGGAGTGCGTTCTCCTACGAGTAGACAAGAGATTCAGGTTACAAATATCAAGGCACATTAATATGGACATTTATGACGACCCAGAATTATTTACCGCCCTTTTGAACAGCATTCTCCAATGTATGCGATTGTTTGACAGTAAGTGAGGAATGCCAGATGACATCGGCAGATTCCCAGTAGTGGTCTAATGTAACCACAGTACACAATAAGTAACTCAGAGGTTCATGAAACCAAAACGTTGAGAGATCGGAGAATGAAAAGACCGCTTTTTGCATAGTCTTACAATATTTTCAACTTGAGGTATCCCATTTAGATTTCTTTACCCACCAACGCCAAGAACTTTAAGAAGATGGAAAAAATGCCAAAGAAGAGTCCCAATTTTCAGGTCAAGATGAGGTGGAGGATTTCTCACGAAGCACACTTGGATTGCTTGACATTCGTGGATTTAGGTTGAGTGGTGGGACTCAGACCATTAGTCATCAAGATCGGACTGTAATTTACTTTCCTCGTGGTGCATGATCTATTTTAAGCAAACGTTAAATCATCACACGTATTTCCAGTAAGAGGATTGCAATTACTGGCTCCATATGATAACCTGGAAAGTAATAGGGCCTAATTTCGTACCTTGAGGAACAGCGGCTTTGAGGAAAGCGTAGTCAGACAAGGTTTGATTGTATCTACACACATTGGCGACGATTATGGAGAAAACCTACATATCCATGGAACAATAGCCCCCGGACACCCAAGGCAATCATCTTATCAATGGCAAATTGTTGATTGACAAGATCGAAGGAAAAGTCCGTGAGGACTACCGTTCCAACGTAATGACTCTGATCAGAACCAAAAATAAAGATAGTGCATTAAGTTGACTAGATAATGATTGGTAGATACACCTGAATGTTACCAAATTGGTTGATATCAATGTTGTTTTGAATATATTGAACAACCATTAGTTATGAAACGCTTCAGCACTTTTTAGCAAAAGATGTCATGTATGAGAATATAGGTCTGATCTTATCAATGCAAGGAGGGAAGGTTGCTTTGGAAAATGGGAACGACAATGGAGACTTCCATGGTGAGCACAATACACTCTTCGATGAGAAATAAGCACCTCAGTTAAAGGGGCCGATAAGCTCATAAGCGAACTCTTTAAATTAGTTTAGGTGGAATGCCATCAGGATCACAAGACTTAGAGAGCTTACATTTCCTCAGCTCGTCGTTAACTCCCAAGGAATAAAAACGGAGGGGCCGGTCTGTAGCGGTGAAGTAAGCAGGAAGTTGAGCAATATCAAGGGGACTGATATGAGAGGATACACCCACAAATTTGCAGTGTTAGCATTAGCCCGGTCTTTGTGATTAATTGATTTGTTAACCCCAGGGAAGTACATGTAAGCTCAAAAATAAAATATTCAAAATCTTTGTTTGTGCGTCTGTCCATAATTCTAAGACCTATTCAGTATTTGCTTAAAGTTTACCATCAAAACATTTGTAAATCTTTGGGAATATAAATACTGCTATAGTCTTTAATTTTTTGGAACACCTTATGCATATCAGATCAATTAAACCCCTTGTGAATGCTGGTGTGTCCTTATCGAATTTAAATTAGATTTTTGGGGCGGCGCGCGTTATATGTCTTCTGTTCTTGTCAACTGTTTTATATCTTTTTATGTGGTTTTGTTTTCTATTTTAATGTGACCAACTTAGCAAAAGTCTGTAAGTAGGGGGTGACACACTCTGGCCTTATTGGCCTTTTGTTAATCCCGCAATCATTTCATCTGTGGTAGCGTCTAAATGCTGGTGTTATTTTAGAGCATCTCGTATTGACATTTTGTATGTAATATTGGGAACAGGACATAAAAGTGTTGATTATTTTGATTCACCAGAGTTCTTGACATGAGGCAATTTTTTTCTGTGTTTGTGACCACCAATGCTGTCGTCGAATGAACAATATCGGGGACGACTTATATTCCGAAGGGTTATTTCTCAGAAGGGGTTTATTCCGAAGGGTTGTTTGTCCGAACACACACTATTTATGGAAATAGTCCATATTTCCGATAGGGTTTTTCCCGAAGTGTTCTATGTCCAAAACAGTTTTTACTCCGAAAATAGTGTTCATTTTTCCGAAAGATCATTACTCCGAACGGTTAATTTTCGAAGGTTTATTCTTGCGATAAAAGGTTTTCTTCCGAAGGGGCATTTGTCCGAAAAAAAAAAGGGTCGTTAGTCCGAAAACATAAATTGAGTTCTTTCTTCCGAAAGGGGCGTTTCTCTGCTCTGGAAAAAAAAATATTACCAAGGGATTTTGATCCGAAAGGGGTGGGTAATGTTCCCGAAAAATATATGAGGGTTTTAAATCAGATGGGTTTTTAGCCCGAAGGGGCGTTTGTCCGAAATTCGGACAAACGCACCTTCGGACTTAAAAACTGGGGTAGTAAAAATCTATAGGAGTAATAGCCTTTCGGAACAAAGGATCTTCGAAAAAAAACACCTTCGGACTTACCAAATATCAAAATGGAAAACAAAATAAGACATAATTAATTACACCTTTCGCACCTATAGTTGTATCCTGATACAGGTAGAATAATACGGCCCAGAAATAAAAACACAAAAATAAGTGTAAAAAAAAAGAGACTCAGCTAACGGCCCGTTGGTATGGATGTATTCCATAGCTGTGTGCGCTAAAAATGAATTAAACCAATCATGGAATGACGCTCAAAGATTCAAGATAACCATGATTTTTAAAAGAAAAATTCCTAACTTTTCGTTTTTTAGAAACCTTGGCATTTTCCCGAGAATCCGAGTGCAAAATCCAAAATAAACAAAAACAACTGTAAACAAAACCAATTAGGTCGTAATTAAAACCGGATTCTGATGGAACATTTTAGTGAGAATGCAGGTTTTTTGTCGAGAATCCACATCTTAATTAAGAATTAATCGACAATGATACGTGTTTTTTGTCTTTCCGAGAAAAAAACATTTCGGTCAATAAACTTATTTGCCATAAAAATAGGTTTTTTATTAAAAAAAAATAGAATCTCCGAATCTACTTGGATATCGGCGAGGGTTTTTCGACAAGTTGCAAGTTTTTCAAAAAAAAAACAGGGTTGGTAGCGGTCAAAAAAGCAGGTTTAACAGAAAACTAACTTTCTTCTAGTCGATAAACTTAGTCGTTTTTAGAAGCATGGATTTTGATTGAAACTGAGGTACATTAGTATTTCGTCTCGAGTTCTGAGTCAATCTGGAAATCCTGGATTGCCTAAAGGCATAATGAAAATTCTTGGTAAATGACCTGTCTTGATACACTTTCCCCCCAAAAACATTAACTTGAGTCGCTGGGGGTAAGGTAAACAAAAAATCAACACGATTGTGGCCTTACTTGATAAAGGACTTCTCCAAACATGTCCTCAATAATCGTAAAAACTATGCTTGACCAAGGTAGATTACGTGGCATCATAATTCTGTCATTCGCATAAGCTTTTGCCACTCTTAAAAATGTACTGATCAGCCTGAAATTTTTTATTGCGACCTGAACGACGCCAACAAAAGAAAAGTGCCGGCACTTACAATTCACCCGAACATTTGCACGCAACAGAAACCGGTCAGTGGCGCATTTAAGAGTCAGCAGTGTCAGCAGGGGGACAGGGCCCCCTAAAATATTGCAAAAGATTGCTCTCAGGGCCCCTCAGGACCCCTCTTAGTTGCAACAAAGTGCGACATTGCGTCACTTACGATCCAAAGGGCCCCCACATTAATTGAACAGATCATTCATAAACCCCACACACGGAGAGGAAAACAAAATATGCTGGTTCTGCGGCATCGACTTCCAAGAACAGGGTTATGACACGGGGGGGGGAAAGGTTATTCTGTGTTTAAAATCGGAAGTAGGGTGTCTGACAAGCTTTAATTATCCATTCCTTTGGTTATCAAAAAGTAAAAAAACATTAAAATACGTAT